>ML785583.1:71631-83624 GCA_009831015.1 Picea engelmannii
TGTTTTTTGCCTTATTATTTTTCCTTGCATTATTTTTTTTTCTGTTAGAAAGAGTATCCAAGCCTTCAAGGGATCCTGGTTATCAATACCAGAGGTCTCTTCCTGGTCTGGTCTGTCTGTTTTCATATTTTTCCTTAGAGTTTAGATATACACGCGGCCTGTACAAGGTCAGCCCGTGTGTACACGCCCTCTGTTTCTGTTCAGCAAGCGTTCGCACGTGTGTTGTTTGAGTGGCAGTCGCGTGCTTGTACAGGCTACTTTTTGTTCAGGGTGGGGCAATCATCCCCTCCTTTGATAAGAAGTATTCCTCTCAGGTGTTTGATTCTATGTTTGAACAGTCGGTAGCTTAGGATTAATCTTACCCTTAGCTTGCTTTTTCTCAGTTAAAAGTTGACAAAAAAATATAAAAAATTTTGTTTTCTTATGGTTTTTAAACAAGTGTGAGAGTCATTGTTTTTACAATTGCCATTGTGTGATTCTTTGATCTGATTCTTTGTGATCTGCGCTTTAAGCCAGAATTGTTTTTCTTGGTTTTTTGCTTGTCGGTATTTTCCCTTTCTTGCTTTACTAGCACTTAAATAAATAAATAAATCTCTTTTCATTTTCTTCTTTGGTTAAAGAGTATGTTTCTGCATCATTAGCTAAGGAAAAGTCTTTTATTTCGTAAGTTTTTGCAGTTCACTTAGATCATAAGTGGCTCGTGGTCGAGTGAAATTCCTTTGAGTTTGTTGTCCAAAATCTTAGAAAAATTAAAAATCTTTCTTTGTGAAAAGTTGTTGAAATTTTGCATTCAATAAAAGTTTTATTTCCAGCTTTTTTATTCATTTTTTGCTTTCATCTTTTACACATCATCAATTTCACCCTCATACCCCTTGACGTAAGACAAATCCATAAAAGCAATGCTAATTTTAAAATCTACTAGACTTTTATGTTTGTAGGGTTCACAAACTAGTTCAGGACTAGGGCCTTGGATTAGGTTGGAGAGGAAACTCTTCAAGGCCATTCAAAACCAAACATTGGAGTCTAACATAGGGAGTGTCTAAGTCCAGTTTCATGGAATTTATCCAGGACCCCCCTCTAACATAGGGGATAAACATGAGGTCGCGTGCGGAAAGGTAGTGGAGATAACCCCTCCAAAGCAGGACCAATCGTAGTGGAGAACACATATAGAGGGTTTGTTTTGGGATTCTGTCGTTTGAATTTTCCACAGGGCTTCATGGGTCTCGATTTCGTTCGAGGTCCTCAATTTTCTTCTAGACCATTTTATCTCGATACCCTTGATAGGTTTCAGGATCAATACCCTGCTCATTGTGGTCTACCCGACTTTCAATTGTACCCGCCTAGTGACTGTTCGTGTGTTGGCAACCTAGTTGCCAATATTTTTAGGAACATACACAGGTGACTACGGGGGTATACTGTGGTACCTAGGACAGACATCGGGCCACGCTTTGCAGAGTATACTCGGAGGGTGCTTCTGTGTTCGAGTTTCACTTGCACTGGTAAGTTGCTCTAGTGTTGGTTGTTGTAACTGTTCTTCCAAATAGTTTAGTGATTGCTTGTCTTATCTCTTAGGGGCTTATTTTTAGTGTGTGTTACTTTTGAACGTTTAGACTACCTTAGAGTGTCTTGGATATTCTCACACAGTGGAGGATCCCAAGATCCGCCGGTCACGAAGGCTTCTTGGCCTGCCACCGGTTACAATGGAGCCACCCCCGCCACCATTAAGGCGGAAGCTAGACCAACAAGGGTCTTTTGAAGCGACCGGGTTACAAACCATTGTGCCTGAACAACCCCCGAAGGAATCAACCATTTTGAACCTTGAAGCAATTGCTCTTGGCTCAGTTGAAACCCCAACCACTGATATCTTGGCACCGTTTATTGTACCAATCCAATTTCACGAATGCCAGACAGTGCCTCACACAGCAATGGAAACAAATGTTGTTCCTTCTTCTGGGAATTCTTCAATTCCCATCACGGTTGTCACCACAAGAGAGTCATCTCCTAACCTATCATCGTCGGTCTTAGCCACCATGGTCTTGGCCGCAACTATGTCGCACAGTGGACCGAACCCATCTATGGCAGTGGCCACAACCCCCTTCACACCTAGTGTGACAGACCCTTCATTCTCATACGGTATGCCTAGTTCGGGTACAAGTCCTGTACTAACCTACTCCACTTTACAAACTTTGGGTCTAGGGGCAGGGAGCTATAGCGCTCCCCTGCATAGTCACTTTGGGGACACTCATGTCCCTTTTAATGCTTTTCCTTACACAAGAGGT
Organism: Picea engelmannii; assembly: GCA_009831015.1. Taxonomy (NCBI): domain Eukaryota; kingdom Viridiplantae; phylum Streptophyta; class Pinopsida; order Pinales; family Pinaceae; genus Picea; species Picea engelmannii. The sequence goes on from ML785583.1 coordinate 73,911, forward strand.
CATATCCCTCCTTTGTCCCCTTCGCTCAGTGGTTCGCATTAGCAATCTGTCGGGAAACCTACACACAATAGTTTATTTGGAGCAGGGAGTCAGGGACCACCTTTGCACAGCATGTCGGTAGGTTCGACATCGTTTTCTTGGAACGGAATGTTTGGTAACAACACATTCTCGTCATCCTCTTTCTCGACTGGGGGCAACCCCATTTTTGGACAATCTACTCCTCTGTAGGGTACTATTCCTGCACAAGGGGCACACATAGCAGGACCTTGGAATTCAGGACAAGGATCCGTTCCCTCCTCCGAAATGTCATTTTGGGGTAATTCTTTCAACAGTTAATGGAACCCCGGACAGACTACTATGCCTCTCCCCACGGGACCAGCATGGGGTAATCCTACCCAAATTCCTTCGAATACAATGCATACCCAACACTCTATGTCCTTTTTGGGAAATCAGCAGATGATGTCTCCACAGATGCAAAATCCTTATGTTGGTTAGGGCCATGGTTTCTACCAGAATCTGGGCTAGCAGCCAAAATTTTCCTGGCAACCTGGTGCCAGTCAAACTCTAGGACCCTTTTTCCCAGGTTATCAGCAGCAACCCAAACTACCATTCTGTTGGAGCCGGAAGTCACTCCTGGATTGCTAGCAGGAGCAGAGCCCGACACCCATCAGTTTAATGTCACGGTTTGTTTTAAAGGGTGATCAAATGGAGGAAAACTCAGAAACGATATCGTATCAACTCAGAAACTAGGCCAGGCATGCATGGACGAGTGAGGTCTTGATAAACTCCAAACAGTGAGTCGTAGTAAAGGGTGAGTAGGGGGAAGACTTGCATTAGAAGAGTACGAAGGTCTATCACAAACATTTGGTTCATAACAAACTGGAGAAGAAAGCATCCAAACGCAAAATCCTTTTACATTCAAACACAGAGGACCAGGGGGCACAACAATGTCATAATAAATCCTTTATCATAACAATATTGTTCAATCCACATGAATCCTTCGACTGTGGAATCCCTGGTATGAGATGGAACATAGATGGAAAAAGGAGAATTGTTTGTCATAAACCAAGAAATATCAAACACAGAGGCATAACCAGGAAACCAGAATATTTTCTAAAACTTTACAGTCGGGAGCTTATCTCTACCATCGATAGATACAAAAATGGAGAAAACGCCTACATATACTTAGAACAATCAACAGCAGCGGAACCAAGACAATGCATTGAAAGCTTTGCGTCTGCATGGCTTCTGACAGCCAGCCTCTGAAGGGTCGTGCAACTTAAGTCAGACGCAATCTAATTCTTTGACAGTTCCAACAGCGAATCAACGTGCCTTTAATTCATTGCAGGACGTCTCCATTATGGCAGAGACAATGTCTAACCACCACCAACTGCCTCAATAACTGCTTCTTGGGATTGAGGACGACCAGGCCAACTCAGCATTTTGGGATATGGAAGACTCCTCGCGCTGCCACCTGGAATAATTGAATAGCTTGAAGGACAGGTATGGAGGACAACGCGGGAAATGGGGTACGACAACGGAATGACGGGGCCACAACCACAAGGGTGAAGTAAGAACGATGAGAGGCGAGAGGGGTGGCAAGGGATGACACAATTCAGAAGGGATATAAGCAGAGACGGCGGGAGAATAGACGTGGCGGGTGGTAAATGGATGATGAGACGAGGAAAAGGCCATATGTACGGGTGAGAGAGGCAGGAACGATGACACATGGTAGCAGGGGAAAGGTGATTCTAGAGGATGATATGACGGGAGAAGGGCCCACACTGGCTAAACACAGAGTAGCCAAGAATGATGAGATCAGGTGAGTGTCGTTGATCCGAGCACTAAGATCTCGGCTGTCGGAAAGCTGCATCCACGATTCCAGACCCCCCCTCCCCCCCTGCTTAAAGGTAGAAAGGCAGGGGGGTCCGGAATTACCTTTATCGTCGTTGATCCGGGTGCTCCGATCTGGGCCGTTGGAGAGGTGCGCCCCNCCCCCCCCGCTTAAAGGTAGAAAGGCAAGGGGGGTCCGGAATTCAACCTGTGCTGTTGATCCAGGTGCGCGAATCGCTGCCACTTGAACTTGCTCGTGACTTACCCTGGGTGCATTATCATCTGAAACTTTGGACAAGTGGGTTTTTAACCCCTTCCTTTATGTTCTAGCCCCCCTTACAAGAAATATCGCTAACATTTGGCTCCATGGGGGATAGAGTCGTCCCTGTGATGCTCTAAGAACTCTTTTTCAAACTTGGTGCCTTAGCTATTGGGCTATGGAGTCATTCACTAGTCCGGAAAACAAAAACAGAAACAATATTTACAAAACAAAACAAAAAGAGTCGACTGCGGCTCACAGAAAACATTTTTTTAAGAAATGCCCATTTACTGGGCTACTGAAAACTTCATTGCCTTCCAGATCCTGCAACCTGTAAGTGTTGTTTGAAAATACTTCAAGGATCTTGAAAGGCCCGAACCAGAGGGAATCAAATTTGTTGTGTTTGCCCTTTTCCTGTCTGGGTGCATCCCATTTGAGCACCAGGTCATCCTGTTTGAATTCTTTCTTTCTGTTCTTCCTGTCAAAGGCCTGCTTGATCTTCTGCTGATGATTGTAGGCTCTATTCAAGATCAACTCTCTGATTTGCTGCACTTCCACCAACTGGTGAATTCTTCTGAGCACATGGTTAGGTTCCCCCTCAAAGTCCTGAAGGAGATTTGCCACGGGTAAGGTGAGATGAGTGGGGAAAACGGCCTCTATTCCATAAACGATTTGAAAAGGTGATATGCCCAGTGATTTCTTTGTTGTTACCTGATCAGCCCAAAGGGAAAATTTGAGCTTTGAGTCCCAGGCCCTTTTATTGTCCTCTAGTAGCTTTTTGATGAGCTTGATTAGGCTTTTATTGGAGGATTCTGCCAATCCGTTTCCTTGAGGATAGTAGGGAGTGGAGTGAATTAATGCAATCTGGAACTATTCACAGAATTTGACCAGAGGCTCAGACCTGAAGGAGGAGGCATTGTCAGTGACAATCCTGCTTGGGCAACCAAATATGACTATGATGTCCTCCAAGAGGTTGATGATCACTTTATGAGAAGTACTTCTGGTAGGGACAGCCTCTATCTACTTGGTGAAATAATCGATCGCAGTGAGGATCCATCTGTGCTGACCACTTGAGGGAGGATGAATCTCTCCGATGAAATCCAATCCCCACTGCTGAAAGGGTGTCGAAACTACTACAGGATTTAATGGAAGAGATGTGAGTTGTCTCTTACCTGAGAACTTCTGGCATTTGATGCACGCCCTGACTTCCCTGCAGACATCAGGAAATAAGGTGGGCCAATAATACCCAGCTCGGAGGATCTTGTGAGCTGTGGTCTTCCAGAAATAATGGTCGCCGCAGAGACCACCATGGAAATCGGTCATGACCTTCTGGGCTTGCTGCGGGTCCAGACACCTTAGTAACACTCCCAGAGGATCCTTCCAGTACAAAGCTTGGTCAATAAGGCAATATCTGACCGCTTTGAGTTTTAAAACCCTGGCTTTACTTTTTCCCAATCCATCAAGGGGCTTTAATTCTTTCAGAAAGTACAAGATGTCCCCGTACCAGGGGCATGCTACTAATGGTATGATGGTCTGAGAATCCTTATCGGATGATTCAACTTGTTCGTTGATGAAGTTAATTCCCAAGGCCTTACGGTTGGATTCAGCCAGCAGCGTGGCCAAACCCTGCCCCTTTATCAACTTAGTGGGCTTAATCTCCAGGTCAAATTCTAGGATCTTGGCGATCCATCTACCTCTTTTCCCGTCTATGTCAGGTTGTACAAGAATGTCCTTCACATAGGTTGAAGGGACATATGTTGTGATCTTTGCATGCAAGACGTAGACTCTGAAAGCTTTGAGAGCTTTCACCAAGGCATAGGTCTGCTTCTCCATGATCTCGTATCGAAGTTCTGCATCTCTCAGCGCCTTGCTAAAGAAAGAAATAGGTTGTTCTTTCCCTTTATCATTTGTTTGCAACAAAACTGTCGCTACTGTATCATAGGAAGCAAAAGAAAATATCAGAAAGTCTTTGAAATAATCGGGACTGATTAGCACAAGTGCTTCAGTCAACGCCTTCTTTATTTGGGCAAAAGACTCTCTGGGTTCAGGACTCCATTTTATTTCATGGCCCTTCCTGAGCATGGCCGTAATATGTTTCACCAGCTCAGCAAAATTTGAAACGAACCTCCTCAAGAAATTAATCCTCCCCAAAAATGCCTGAACCTCTTTCTTAGATCTGGGAAGTGACAGGGCCTGAATTGCTTCCACTCTGTCATGATCAATTCTCACCCCTTCTGCTGATACTATATGGCCTAATAGTTTTCCCTCCTTCATAGAAAACAGTGATTTTTGGGGGTTTAAAGATAGGCCATACCTCCAACACTTCAGGAAAACTCTTTTTAAGTGGTAGTGGTGCTCTTTATCAGTCTTGGAGAAGACTGTGATGTCGTCCAGATAAATCACCACGAACTTATCTTTTTCTCCGATGAAGGCTATGTCCATGGCTTGCTGAAATGTTGCTCCTACATTCATCAGCCCGAAAGGCATTTTGGCATACATGAATGTGCCCCAAGGGGTGGTGAAGGTTGTTTTTTCCCTGTCCTCAGGCATGACTGATATTTGATTGTAGCCAAAGAAACCATCAATCATGGATATTCTAGAAGCACCGGTGACCTTCTGTAATATGTGCTCCATGTTGGGCAGAGGGTAATTATCTTTCCTTGAGCTTCTATTCAGGTTTCTGAAATCGACACAGAGTCTGATTTTGCCACTTTTCTTTCTTACTGGGACCAGATTGGCCACCCAGTTAGAATATCTCAAGGGGACAATGATCTGGGCATCCAACAGCTTTTTCACTTCTCTCTCCATGACAGGTAGCAGCATGGGATTTATTTGTCTCAGCTTCTACTTGAATGGCTTAGCCTCCTCTTTCAACGGGATCTTGTGCTCAATGACTGATGTGTCATATGTCTTAAGGTCTTCGTAGGTCCAAGAGAACACATCAGCAAACTCCCTCAACAACTTAGTATATTCGACCCTCTGCTCCTCAGTCAGACTCTTTGACAGCTTAACCAACTTAGGCTCCTGTGGTGTGCCTATGTTGCACTCAGCTGTATCAGTATCATCACCTGAGATTCTTCCCCTTACTTCCACATCATTTCCATCGACCAATATTTCTATTGGGATCAGACCTCTTGGTATGTGATTGCTCGGTAGGTGAATAATCTGGTGATTAGCCATTTCATTCAAAAATTCCTCAGGGTGGTGGTCACTTTCCACGTCAGAATATTCATCTATGTGTGACGCAGAAAAGTCATCAATGGATTGGAGGAATTTCTCGATCTCCGGATCATCTTCAAATACCTTCCAATGTTTGACATTGTCTGGTACAGAGGGTCTGTATCTTATTTCTACATCGGACCCGGCAGTGGGCAGCGCAGGAACTTCGAGCAGACTAGCTGAGAAAGCTAGGAAATCGGCTGGAGCATTTTCTTCCCTTGGAATGAAAGAGATGTTGAAGGCCAAGAAGAAACTATCAATTAGATCCCATACCTCGTTCCTGTAATTCTTGAGTAGAGGATGCTTGGTCTGATAAATGATTTTGACCTGCTAGACAATCAGTTCTGCATCTCCAAACACAACCATCTCCCTTATTCCCATCTCCTTTGCAGCTCTTAATCCCAGAACCAGAGCCTCATACTCTGCCACATTGTTGGTGACTTCAAATTCCATCTTGTATGACAGAGATATGGTCTCTTGAGAAGGGGATTTGAATACCACTCCGGCACCTGCACCTATACTGGAAGAAGCTCCATCAAAGAACATCTTCCAAACATAGGTGGTAGGAGGGGTGTTCTCATGATTAAGACTGAGTTGCTTTCTAATCTACAGAGGAACCTCAAGGGTGTTGGTAAGCTGTACTAAAATGGAGCCTAAATCAGTGTCCAAGGCATAAATGGGATGGTTGGTGGGTTGGTTTCATCATTGATTATGTAGGCCAGTTGCGCTTCTCTGTACAGTCTCCTATGTTCCCCTCCAAAGACTGGAATGGTGGCATATGTGAGATCCATCTGCAGGGTTCCCCCCAGTCTTTTAATCCAAGATCTTGAAAACATCATGCCAAACTTGGGGGGAACATCAACCACCACAATATCCATGACCATGCTCTTCATGGGCAGCTGAAACAAAGAGACTACCAGGTCCTTAATGACTCCCAAACATTGCACCCTCCTAGAGTCAAAAGAATAGAGGTCATGATAGGCCCGGGTGACTTCTAGTCCCAACTCCTCCATAACATTTTTGGGCATGAGGTTGTGAGAGGCCCCTGAATCCATAAGGAAATTATGAAGCACTTTGTCATGTATGTTCAGGGATGTGTAGAAGGGAGGGGATGAATCATCTATGTCTTCTACCATGGGACCTAGGACAACTGCAGGCCTTTCATCTTGGAGGTTTATGGAGTCTTTAAGAGGGTATGAGGCTTTGGACTTCAACAGCTCAGAAAAACGTTTTTTGAATTCCCCATGTTTAATTAACTTAGTGAGTGGCACGGGAATTCTGATCTTTTGAATCTCATGTTCAAAATTGAAAGAAGACATGGGCTTTGGGATTTCTCTAATTTCAGGAACATGATTATGGACAATGGGAGAAAGAGGTTGAGCTTTCTTACCTCTTTGAGCGTCTGCTACTTCATTAGCAGGTTTCTTTGTTCTGGTGGATGGCTCAGGAACATCATGTGCTGCTCTTTTGTCAGACCTCAGGTTATATCTGCCTCGGCCACCACTAGCTTTGTCTTCTTTGCTCAATTCATTTAGCTGATTGTTTAGGAGAGACTCCTCATATGTTGATTGGGTCATATGGGGAAAGGGGGGAGTGACTTCTAAACTGTGGATTTTGGGCTCAGGCTCGTCTGTTTCCCTTTATTGTTCATCGGCCACAAAATTGTTCTGGAAGGGAGCCTAAATTCTTTGGTCGTCCCTGTCTCTCTCCTTCTCTCTGTACATAGTTGGGGGAGAAAAATTATTTGGCCTTCTAAAACCTCCTTTGTTCTTGGTGGTTTGAGGATTCTTGTTCATTTGTTTCCTCTCCACCTTTAATCTCTCCATCTCTTCTTTCAGAATGCTCATCACCTGGGTCAGCCCATTCACTTGAGGGTGGGGCAGTGATGGTCCGGAAGTTGAGGCTTCTGATTTTCCCTTTCTTATGTCTGTGTCGGCCTGGTTCCTCAGTCTATCAGTTGCTAGTATGTTGGATTCCACTTCTATAGTTGCATCTTGCATCTGAGCTAAAGAGGTGGCTCTTCTTTCTCTTAATAAAAGACAGAAATTAGGGTCAAATGCACCAGCATAGGAAATCTGAGCAGATGCTTCAGAGGGCTTTACCTCTGTAGGAATCTTGTTATACATCTTATTGAATCTTTTGGAGAAGTCAGAGACCGACTCTCCTTCCTGCTTCTTCAGAGACCCAAACTCAGTCATGTAATATATGTAATCTTTTCTATCTCCCCACTGTCTCAAGAAAACAATATCTAGAGCTTCGATCCTAGTAATAGATCCAGGGGCTAGTCCCCTAAACCATTTTCTAACTTCACCATCCAAGCTCTGAACAAAGACTCTCATCCAGACATCTTCATTTTCAATGTTCAAATTGTCTGCATAACTGTAGAAAGCAGCCAGGTTCTCTTCTGCAATTATGTCTCCTTCGCCGGTGAACTTGGGCATGTACTACAAGTAGTCTCTAGCAGGGAGAGGATTCATAGGGTGAGGTAGGATTAAGGGAGCATATCTAGCAGTGACTATGGCATCCATTCTGGTCGGAGGGGGATTAGCACCAGCCATAGGGATATTAGGTGGATGAGAACTAGGAGGAGAAGGAGTGTGACCGGGATATGTCGGGAAAAAGGTTCTCACGGGAGACGAGGGGGAAAATAGAGAGAAGTCTAATGGACCAGAATGCATAGCTGCTTCTCTCTGTGCAACAGTAGTAATGGGAAGAGGGGTAGTGAAACCTTCTGAGAAATGTTGGTGTGGAGGTACATCTTCCAGGGAAGGGGGAGTGACAAGGATCTCTCCCTCTGACACTAGACCAGGAGGAGAAACCTCAGCAGGAACACTCCCGAAATTCAGAAAACGAGAAACCTCAGAGGGAGGGTGACTAGGAAGCTGAGAGGAAGAAAGTGGAGTCTTTACAAAAGGAGGTGGGGAAATACCTATTTCGGCGACGGAAACTTCTTTCACAGAGCTCTTTCCCTTTCTGTGTGTTGTTTCTGAGTCAGCTTCAGGTGTTGCTAGAGGCAGGTGTGGATGAGACCTCGTGTGTCTGCCTCTTGAAGCCACAGTTGATAGAGAAGGTTCTCCCTAGCGAAGTCGTCACAATGGAGTCACCAGGTGCACAGTAGCAATCTTCAAGTTCTGATATCTAATGCACCTTCAGAATCAATTGATCTTTGTCATTCAAACCTGGGGAAAATATTCAACTTCATCCCCGACAACGGCGCCAGAAATGTTGGAGCCGGAAGTCACTCCTGGATTGCTAGCAGGAGCAGAGCCCGACACCCATCAGTTTAATGTCACGGTTTGTTTTAAAGGGTGATCAAATGGAGGAAAACTCAGAAATGATATCGTATCAACTCAGAAACTAGGCCAGGCATGCATGGACGAGTGAGGTCTTGATAAACTCCAAACAGTGAGTCGTAGTAAAGGGTGAGTAGGGGGAAGACTTGCATTAGAAGAGTGCGAAGGTCTATCACAAACATCCGGTTCATAACAAACTGGAGAAGAAAGCATCCAAACACAAAATCCTTTTACATTCAAACACAGGGGACCAGGGGGCACAACAATGTCATAACAAATCCTTTATCATAACAAGATTGTTCAATCCACGTGAATCCTTCGACTGTGGACTCCCTGGTATGAGATGGAACATAGATGGAAAAAGGAGAATTGTTTGTCATAAACCAAGAAATCTCAAACACAGAGGCATAACCAGGAAACCAGAATATTTGCTAAAACTTTACAGTCGGGAGCTTAGCTCTACCATCGATAGATACAAAAATTTCGAAAATGCCTACATATACTCAGAACAATCAACAGCAGCGGAACCAAGACAATGCATTGAAAGCTTTGCATCTGCATGGCTTCTGACAGCCAGCCTCTGAAGGGTCGTGTAACTTAAGTCAGACGCAATCTAATTCTTTGATAGTTCCAATGGCGAATCGATGTGCCTTTAATTCATTGCAGGGCGTCCCGATTATGGCGGAGACGATGTCTAACCACCACCAACCACCTCAATAACTACTTCTTGGGATTGAGGACGACCAGGCCAACTCAGCATTTTGGGATATGGAAGACTCCTAACGCTGCCACCTAGAATAACTGAATAGCTTGAAGGACAAGTATGGAGGCCAACGCGAGAAGTGGGGTACGACAAGGGAATGACGGGGCCACAACCACGAGGGCGAAGTAAGAACAATCAGAGGCGAGAGGGGTGGTAGGGGATGACACAAGTCAGAAGGGATATAAGCAGAGATGGCGGGAGAATAGACGTGGCGGGTGGTAAATGGATGATGAGACGAGGAAAAGGTCATATGGACGGGTGAGAGAGGGAGGAACGATGACACATGGCAGCAGGGGAAAGGTGATTCTAGAGGATGATATGACAGGAGAAGGGCCCACACTGGCTAA
>ML785583.1:83724-139258 GCA_009831015.1 Picea engelmannii
TAAAGGTAGAAAGGAAAGGGGGGTCCGGAATTCAACCTGCGTCGTTGATCCGGGCACGCGAATCGCTGTCGCTCGAACTTGCTCGTGACTTACCCTGGGGGCATTATCATCTGAAACTTTGGACAAGTGGGTTTTTAACCCCTTCCTTTATGTTCTAGCCCCCCTTACAAGAAATATCGCTAACACATTCCTTGCGACTTTACACTTGCCAGATTTGACAAGGTTGTTGAATGATCCTATTTGTCATGATCCACGTTGGCCTCCTATGCCGACAAATTTGCCTTTGGACATTCCAAAGTTCGAGGCCAAGCCTAATGAAGATCCAAGTGATCATGTGACTACCTTTCATCTTTGGTGCTCATCTAACTCATTGAAAGATGACTCCGTACAATTGTGATTGTTTCAACGTACTCTCATTAGGAGTGCCGTGAAATGGTACATCGAGCTCGATCGCTCAAGATACTCTTCTTTTGGCGAACTGGCGATGGCCTTCCTTAACCATTTCCAGTTACCTGTGAGATACGACACTAGCATAAAGTTGCTCGTCAATTTCGAACAGACAATAGCGGACCATATCTCTGATCATATCCGAGAGTGGAGATGTCGGAAGAGTTTAATCAAGGTACCAATCCCACCAGCATTCCTTCTTGAGTGGTTCCTTAAGTCTTTGGTCCCACAGTTATCCAAATACGTCGCGACATCCAGAGTTTTCTCCAAAGAATATGCCATCATGAGGGCTCAACAGTTTGAGCTCATCTATTCTTAGTCTAGTTTATTGTACAACATCTTGCAAGATGCGCCACGTTTGATACTGGATAAAACTAGACAGAGAGTTGGACCACATGCAAATGGTATTGTTGGTTTAGCACAAACCAAGCCCACTGATAAATTGACAAAGCAGTTGCAACAGTTATCCATACAACACACAGCGGCCAGCCAAACTACTGCTTTGGCTGCTCCCCCTACCCAAACATCGAAAGTACACACTGTGCAGTTGACTAACCCAAAGGCCACCCAACAGCCTGAAGGGAAGAAAAAACAATGAAAGAAGGGTAAGGGGGATAAAAAACCCACTGATAATGCTGGCAAGGAAAACACATAAAAATGGAAAGCGAGGTATCCATGCAACTTGTGTGCGGAAGACCACCCGACCCATCTTTTTCCTCGACTTGCAGAGGCCCAAAATTTTGTCACACGGCAATAGCAAGCAGTTTTGACTAATCCCTTTCAACATGGGAAAAATCTAACTCAAGCCTCTACAAGCACAGAAGGGGGCAGCCAAGAAACCTGCCCGCCTCCAAACAATCCCTCATCCGCGAACGTATATATGGTTAGGGGTGATTCTTTCATATCAACTAGAGCGCACGATTTTAGTAAACCAAGTGCTTCTGAGAAGGGTAAAGAAGTTGATATCCCATCTCTTCCTCTACAGATTGAGAAGACGTTAGGAGAAACAATGACATGCATTCCAAAGGGTGCATTTAAAAAAGCTTCTCACAACCCAAAATCCATGGCCGCCCAGAATTACTCTGTGGTGGAATATTTATCACAAACCCCTTGTGCAATGTCTGCTTTGGAGGTCCTCCAAAGATGCCTTACTCAGAGGAAAGCCTTGTTAACCGCTTTGGGCTCTACTGAGACTTGTAATCCGGGAACCATCATGTTAGATACAACCAACTTAAAGCCTCATCTGCCTTACCACGTAGCATTTCAAATAGTAGTGGCTCATCCCAAGAAAATTTTTACTCAGAATATCTTCTGCACGGTGGTCGACGAGGGCACCTCGACATGCGTTATGTTGTTAGCATGTTGGAAGGCCATTGGCCAGCCTGTTTTGTCTCCATCACCTACTCTCCTCATTTCTTTCGACAGTCGTTCATTCCAACCACATGGCATCATTCCTTCTTTCCCTGTGCATTTAGGAGGGAAAACCGTGTGTGTCGAAGTAGAGGTAGTCGATGCTCCCCTCGACTATAACCTCTTGTTAGGACAAAGTTGGACTTATGCTATGCAAGCTGTGGTTGCTACAGTTTTCTGAGTCTTGTTGTTTCCACACGAGGGCCGGATAGTGACCATCGATCAATTGTCTTTCTCCAGACCTGACCCAGCTTTGGGGGCATCCACGGTCCCAATGATTGATAATCCTCAACCAGGTGTCGTTAACGTAGGAGTTGGTTTGTGCCCATCCTTGATGGGTACCTTCAATTACCCACCTCCTCACGACGATATCAAATTTATATCTAATCACCATAAGACTGAGATTTTTCAAGTTTCGTCATTCCGCACGACTTACTTTGAGGATCCTTGGATTCTTCCTTCCCCATCAGCCACGATGGATGAGACAGGGCACCTAGGCATGTCCATGCCCTTGTCTGTCGCTGAGGTAGCGTACTCTTTAGTCCAGCAAACTTCAGCTAACCCTGATCTGACTCTTGCACAGGAGTTAGATCCACTTCTAGAGCCTATTTGGGCTCAGGGTTCTCTCGCTAACGTCGATTTGTTAGACTTACTCTTACCTTCTGATGAAGTAGTAATTGAAGCAATGACTAGTCTGAACAAACCTTGGGAAGATATTCATCATAGATCATATTTTCTCCCAGAGTTAAGCCGAATCAAAGCAAGAGAATTCACCATTACCATAACGGGAGATCAGTCGTGTCCTATTAATCTCTTAGCTACACAGAAAATTTATGCTGAGGGAAATATGGCGAGTATCGCTGAAACTATACCCATCAACATCTCCCGAAACCCTGGCGTCGTGGAGAATTTCTTCGTTGGAGTGAATTGCTCCCCCGAAGAGATTCAAATTTACACGGATCTTTTCAAAGAATTCCACGACGTTTTTTCCTAGTCTTATGAGGAAATGCCAGGTATCAATCCGAAAATAGTTGAACATGAAATCACAACGTATCTTGATGCCAAGTCTGTTCGACAAAAACTTCATCCAGTTAATCCCAAGAAAGCAGCAGCCATCAAGATTGAGGTTGAGAAATTGCTAAAGGCAGGTTTTATTTATCCTATCCATTTGACTCAATGGGTGTCAAATCCTATGCCGGTCAATAAAAAACAAGGCACGATTCGTGTATGTATTGATTTCTGTGATTTAAACAAGGCATGTCCCAAAGATAATTTTCCAACACCATTCATTGACCAGATCATTGATGAATGTGTCAATTGTGAAGCCTTTTCTTTCATGGACAATTTTTCGAAATATAATCAAACCCAAATACCAACATAAAACAACATTCATTTGTCTGTGGGGTTTATTCACATATCGTAAGATGCCTTTTGGCCTTAAAAATGCTGGAGCCACATTCCAGCGGGCCATGTCTTTTGCTTTTCGTGACCTAAAGCATATAGTCGAGGCCTATCTAGATGATTTAGCATCACGCTCTCCAAGAGAACGGCTCATCCCATACACCTTAGACTAATCATCGAACTCTGTCGCTACTTTAGAATTCGCTTGAATCCAAACAAGTGCATCTTCTACATAATGTCAGGACGTTTGTTAGGTTTCATCATATCAACAACAGGGATCATAGTTGATCCTCTTAAGGTGGAGGCAATAATCCTGCTGCCCCCCCCCGCAAAATCCTACAACTTCAGAGTCTATAAGGCAAGGCGAACTTCTTACGGCACTTCATCGCCAACTATGCCCAAATCACCAAGGGCTTTATGCGTTTACTAAAGAAAGACGTTCCTTTTTTCTGGGACGAAGCCGCTCAATGCTCTTTCGACGCATTAAAACACACCCTCACAACCACACCTCTGCTACAGCCACCTAACTATAACAAAGATTTCTTATTATATCTGGTTGTCGCAGAGTCAACCATTGGCATGGTTTTAGTTCAGGAAGATGATTCGTTCTCAAAATACATGATCTATTGCCTGAGTCGAGGCCTCGTAGGACCATAACTCAATTATTCTCATATCGAAAAACTTGCATTGACAGCAGTTCATGCTATTCAATGGTTCCATCACTATGTTCTGTTTCCCAAGACCACCGTCATTTCTATCGTGAATCCATTCCAGTACATGTTGACACGACGAGTTATAGGTAGAAAAATCAGTAGATGGATAGTCATCCTCCAAGAATTTGACTTAGACTTTGTTTCAGCAAAGTCCAAAATGTCATTGGTCTTCACAGAGCTTATTTTGGAACTTCTGTTTGAGTCAGGTGACGTTGTGCCTGAGGAATCGCCTATCCGGGGAGATATGTTTTTTATTACATCTTCAGATCCATGGTATGGAGATATACTTATCTATCTCCAGACTTTGAAGTGCCCCACCTCTGCTTCTCGTGACGAGCGTCGGAGGATACGCCATCAGGCTAAGAATTATCTCATACTCGATGATATGTTGTATCGGAGAGGTGTAGACTGTATCTTACATAGATTTCTCACACATGAGAAGGCCATCATCGTGCTCAACGATTGCCATACTTGAGCTTGTGGCGGTCATTTATTTGGGTTGGCAACAGCCCAAAATATTCTATGAGTTGGTTACTTCTGGCCGACACTTATCAAAGATTGTATTGAATCGGTCAAGAAGTGTCATCCATGCCAAATCTTCTCTCGGAAGATGAGGGCACATCCCGCTCCTATGTTTCCTATCATCATAGTTGGTCCCTTCACTAAGTGGTGAATTGATTACACTACTTGCAACCCCCCGTCAGCAAGGGGGCACCACTATATCATCGTAGCTGTCGACTACTTCACTAAGTGGGTCAAAGCTATGCCAACGTTTAAAGATGATGGAGAGACTGTAGCTCTCTTCTTATTCAACCATATCATAGCAAGGTTCGACGTCATGAGAGAGATTGTCACTGACCATGGCAGTCACTTTCAGAACCAAATGATGACCGAATTAACATCAAATCTTGGGTTACGGCAAGAGCATTCATCACCTTACTACCCCCAAGCCAATGGGCAAGTGGAAGCTGTAAACAAAACTCTTAAGACTATTCTACAGCAAACTATCAACTCAGCCAAGTCAAATTGGTATTTGATGTTATACTCGGCATTATGGGCTTACCAAACATCTGTTAATACTGAAACCAATTTCTCACCTTTTCAACTCGTTTATAGGCTGGAGGCAGTCTTTCCCATTGAATGTCAGATCCCATCTCTAAAATTGGCAGTACAATTATTGCAAGACACTTCTCCACTTGAAGAACGGTTAGTACACCTTGAGCAGCTCAATGAGCAGTGTCGCGATGCGGCCCTGGCTAACAAGGCTCACAAACATAAGTTCAAGTGTCAGTATGATAGGTTCGTTCATCCTCGGATTTTCTCTGAGGGCGACCTTGTCCTGGTCTATGACCAAGATAAGGACCCCCTGGGGGCAGGAAAGTTTAAACCCATGTGGTTCGGACCTTTCATCATAAAAGAGGTATTAAAAAAGGGCCCTTATCATTTGATTGATTTTGAAGGGAATGCTTTGGCAGAGCCTAGAAATGGGCTCTACCTCAAGAAGTATTACTCATAGACAGGTCACTGTGGGTAACTTTTTGTAACATATGTATAGTCTTTGTACTATTACTTTTTAGTTTCTTTTAAGTGTTATGGACGTGTCATTGATGTTATCTTTCGTCAATTTGGCAGATGTCAAGTGATTCTGAGGTGTTCGTTGGGTATGCAGACGGTGCTAGTCGGCACATGCGGAGGCTTGCCTCCGCATCTTGGGTAATCTTTACACCTCAGGGCCAGTTGTTATCTTTCAGAGGTATATGCTTAGGTGACACCACAAATAATGTCGCAGAGTGTAGTGCAGTTATTGAGTTGCTTCGTGACACCTTGTCATTGGGTATCTCTCATCTCTGGGTCTATCTCGACGCTCAACTGGTTGTGTCACAGTTAAACAGAGTATACCAGGTTCATGATCCAACTTTACACCGACAATTCCTTAGGGTACGTCTCTTAGAATGAAACTTTGATTATATTACATATTTTCATGTTCGTAGGAGATTAAACCAAATTACAGATACTCTAGCTACTCAAATTTTAGATTGGCATCTTGCACACATATGAAAGAACGTTGACATAAGCATGTAAATACATTTTTTCACACGCGATCCATAAGACACAAAAGATCAAAAAACATATATAACATCATAAAATAACCATAGTACATAGATGGACGCAAGCACCTCAAAAATGGGACTAATAACGAGTCACAGGGCTTATGCCCTCAAAAAATCTATACAAGTAAGTGCTTGTGGCATGTAAAAAGTCTAAATAGGTTCAGGGCCTATGGGCCCTATTATAATAGTCCACAGCATGGGCTAAACGCCTAAACAATCGAACCCGTGTTAGAGGTGCCCCCACGACATGAGGTTGCATGGATGGCGGTAGGTCCTCTATCTCTGCCATCGGGACTGTGCGAGTGAGTGTAGTGAAGTTCCGCTCAACTCATCTAAGGACTCTCTCAGCCTCCCCAGCTAGGAGGTTCCCTGTTATTGCTGCTCCTCCGACGGCAGCAACTGTGGCTTCTGGCCGAGGACGATGCTTGTTCCGTGCATAATCGACAAGTCGCACGGGTCCCACATCTGCATGCAACAAACATTTACCCATCAAATACACTGGCATACAAAAAAATGATATATATCACAAAAATGACATAAAAATTACATATGCAAACAAAAAAAACTACAAAAGTGGAGACTTACCCATCTCCCCTCGCTCCTCACTAGGAGGCACGGGTATCTCAGGATCTCTAGAAAAATCTATCCCTGCATATGGGTAGTCCTCGATCACAGGGATCTACCGTGACAGCCATGCAAACAAGTCATCATCAAAGGACTCATTGGTCCTTCCACCACCCTGTCGCGACAGTAATACTACCCATCTACACACTATAGGAAATGAGGCCTGATGTCCTCGTACTACTTCCTAATGGCTAAAGCTCAGAACTCTCTCAAAGAAAAATGAACACAAGATCGTCCCGAACACAAAATTCCTTTGTGTCCGCTGTCGGCAATCTGTCAATTGCCTCTTCATGCACTCCAGTAATGTGGTACTCCAGTCAAAAATCTGTGCATTCAAGCACTGGTTCACACAGTTCATCTGTGTGCGAGAAGCCTGATGCAAGGCTGCAGAACCGATAATCCACCCAATCGGTAATAATATCGCCTGCAGCGATAGGTTAGTGATCTTACTGATAGGTACCTAGGAGCCTGCACAATCAATCCCAGCCTCACAGTGCTCGGCTATCAGTTTCGATATCTTACTCGGTCCCGCAGGAAACGTCCTAAAGTTGACTGGTTCCCCTATCCTTGAGAAGCCATTCAAAAAATAGATATCCTCGGTGGTGGGCACCAGTGATTTCTCCTCTAACATAAAGGCCTCTACATCAAGGTGCCAGTAGTCGATCAAGGCATTCAATAGCCTTGGTTGTGCACGCATAAATGGACACAGAAAGAACTTCAGTAAACCGCATTGCATCAACATGGCCATGACATTAAGATCTCCTACAACCAACTCATTGACTACTTCATTCTCTCTTTCCCTCCACTGGACATACATCCTGCCAACACAACAAGGTTCACGAGGGTCAGCACTTGCCTTTTAATTCTTTTTTCTACAAAGGGGGGGGTCCACGCGAGCTGTAGAGGCGACAGTCACGTGTACACGCGAGCAGCCTTTACTCTGCCCGAGTGTACACGCGGTCTATCCAGAGACAGCCCGCGTGTACCTAGGGCCAACTCTTTTAAGGTCGACGCCCACCCAAAAAATGAACTTAAAGACAAAATTGAAGAATTGAATAGCTATATAAGGAAGTTTGTACTTACTTGGTCCAAGCAAAAGTTCATTTCATCCACCGTAGCTCCCGGAATCATCGTTTTTAGCAAAGGGGGTCTTTTGGCTCCAGAGTCAATTTTCAAATCAGCAATGGTGATAATGAGCTACCAGCTTCTATTTATAGACGTTTTGGCCTCTTTTTGTCACTTTTTTGGCCTCCCTTATCAGTTTTTTTATACCCAAAACCATTTAGAGTGATTCAGGAGTTATATGGGAGGGATTTGATCAGGTATTGAGACACTTTTTTTGAGTTTTGAGAAAATTTTGATGGTCCATAAAAAAATTTCCAAGAATCAACTTGAGCATATAGGTTAGGTTATTACCCCAACTTTTGTGTCTTGTTGTCTTTTTCCTCTGCTATAAGATTGATCCCATCAGGTTGTGATATGGAACCATCATATCTGCTTTAGAAGTGTCACAACTTGGCGGTAGAGATTACCAGAACATAGATGCCCTAGGTAGGTCCTAGTTGCATTATGGTGTCCATGCCGCCTCTAAAACACTGTAGACTCGGGAGTCCTTATAGTCTTTCCTGAATCTGAGTTTGAGCCTTATTTGCATGAATCTTTGCTCTTTGTCTCACCCTCGGGACTCCCAAAAATAAACGGGTCTCCTTTTAAGCCCTTTTCAGACCCTCTAAAAATGAAAAGATTGTCAAGCGATCTTGTGGCCTTTCACGCTCGTTAAACTGAAATTTGAAGTCACGTCTGTCTGGCGGTAGTTTACCCCTTTTTCGGTCTGGACGGTCAACTGAATGAACAAAGGTATACTCTATCGAATTTTTGTTCTTTAGAAGAGTACTCTCAGGAATAATTTTATCCCTTTTTCGGGCCTGAGGGACTAAACTTACGAAAAAGAAACCCCCACGGAGTCCATAGTTAAGATTTTTTTAGACTCCCTAAAATTAAAAAGATCGTCGAGTGACCTTATTCTTTCACACTCGTTAAATTGATCCAGAAGAATATTCCTGACGAAGTCCATAGTTATGCTTTTTTCAGACTCCTTAAAACTGAAAAAATAGCATAGTGATCTTGTCCTTGTCACACTCGTTAAAATGGTTTTGAATCGACGTCTAATCGGTGCTAGTTTATCCCTTTTTCGAACCGACTAGACTATCTTTGAAAAAGGTACCCCAATGGAGTCTCCTTTTATGTTTTTTCAGACTCTCTAAATATGAAAAACCATCGAGCTTACCTTCTTTGGGCTCGTTAAACTTACATCGAAGGATGCTACCATTGTGTGTTTTATCAACCGCATTTGCATACCTTATCCACCAACCTTGTGACAGTTTGCTTCTGCGTCTTAACACCTTTGGCCGCCAGAGGATTTTTCCTGAGTATCATTTTACCAGAACATCAGTCTTGTCCTTGTTCCTTGAGCTTGTATGTTTTCAATACTCGTTCCTCCATTGTAACGTAATATTCCTTTATTCTTTTTCCAAAATTATCGAAAAGAACAAAAAAATCAAATATACCCGAAAAAGAGGATGGGAAAAGTATTTTCTTTATTGGCAGCATAATGAGTCGCCCTTGGATAAAGCACATCTGTCTGTTTGATCATCAGACTATGGGATGTAGTACGACCTTAGAAATATTTTCTCACTATATAGAGTTGTGTCCTCCACTGTTTGGTTATTCTTCCAAACATATGGAGAGTTTGCATTGCCTCCTGCTTCGTAGACTTATGATTAACATATATGCTGCCTGAGTCTCATCACGTGTCGTGCTATTGTCCAAGGGAAGTTTGTCACTAAGCCTGAGTCGGCCACTCTGCAAAATGTCTCTTGTCTGCATACCCGGCCATCCCGAACATCCAATCAAGTCCTTGTTTGAAATCATTGAAGCCTTCAGTATGATCATCAAGATTATCACGTCAATGACCGACGAGTCATCGAAGACTTCTGGGTAGTGCAATCGTACACTCATATTACACTCCTACCCAAGTTTTGAAGATTTTGAAGTTGTTGCTCGAGCTCTAAAGATCTCATCTCTAGCCATCAGGCCGAATCAGCTTCTAGAAGATGGATACTCTATATGTATATCTTTCTGATTCCGAGATGTAGCTCCGTTGTGTATTGTCTGCGGCTACTCTTTATAGTTATTTGACATGGATCTACAGTGTATTTGATTGGTAGCCATGGTTCTATTTTATCCCGAGCATGGGTATGCCCGCCTCGATGAGACATTTGTTATTTTGCAGACGACACCTCCTAGTTTCTGATCCTTAGGCTCAATCATTCGGCACATTAGTGAAGATTGGTAATGTATTTTGGCCATCAGATTCTCTTCTGACCTCACACATTAGGGGGCATCTGTTATAACCCTAAATTGCACCACACATGCTTACCTGGCATCAGGCCAACTCATATCCCTTCTTTGCCAAAACTCTACTGAACAACTCTTTGAAAATCCTCTTGTGTAAAGACCCACGCGCCCTAACCCATTACTACACGTGTGTACATGCTGGCTGACTCACAACAACCCGCGTGTACCTACAAAAGCACGAAAAAAGGAAACTTGCCGATGGAACAAAAAGCTATGGGTGAGTTAACTGAAACTCCCGGCCATGCATGGCCGAGGGTTCATCCAAAAATCTAGCTCCTTCTAGCCTATAAAATAAGGGGTAGGGGTACCATTTGAAAAAGGAAAAAATATAGCAAAGAAATTCTACCCATTTATGTATTCCATTGTCCCAACCCTTTAGCCTTTCCTAATTCCAAAGGAGATTTAAAGAAAAGAAGTTGAAGGACAGAAGAAGAGGAGCCCAGGATCAGGTTCAAGGAGCAGTGGCCGGTCTCAACTTTTGTAAGTTGACTCATTTTAAGTAATAAAGAGAATGCTTTTCCCATACCAATTCATGAACTTTCTATGGTTTGATTAGTTTATGTTTGATTTCTAACCCGTTAGTATAGAAGTAGCATGCATGCATAGTTGTTGTTTGTCTTGAGTGCAGGTCATCTTTGAAAGGAGCATTGCGAACAAGTAATCAAGCACAACGGAGGATCGACATCAAATGCTGGTAACAAGGTAGGTGGATCTTTCCATGAATTTACTGAGAAAAGGGGATTTAAATCTAGGGATGTAGGTAGAAAGTAATTTCTATTCGGTCAAATTTGCATGTAAAGTCTGAACTCTATTTGCTAGTCCATAGGGTGTTTTTCCCAACAACAGTTTCGTAACAGGAATCTAAGTATTCATATCATGGTTAAGATAATTTAAGAAAATAGATGAATTATATGAGATCAATTTCTCTTTTCAAAATATGAAATTTTCAGTATCACCCCACTCTCTTGAATATCATAAAAGTTTCTGCAAATTTGTAAATTAATTCTAGAGAGTTGAAAGCACTGAAAGGTGTGGGAAGTGTTTGTAAACCCGCCGAGACACTGAACAGGTCTACTGGCAGTGGGTAAATGAATCCATGATACCAAGGAAACTTCTTTGGGGTACTGAACAGGACTGCTATCAGCGAAGCAATGCCGAGTTCAAGAAAATTATCAGGTATGTCCCTTAAAATTGATCCATGAATAAAGATGTTCTTCATCATGAGTGGACAACTTTTGGACAGGGTAGAGGTGTTAGAGTGGGTTAAATGACATCCCCGTCGAGGCTATGGACGCCTGCTAACAGCAGTGGCTATTTCAACAGTATCGGAGTCAGTTGCATAAACATCATTCCTCTAGAAATCTAGATCTGATACCAGATTACACTTTTGACGGAAACACATTTGATGCTAGACTGTGTTATCCCCTGAGTTTTTCACGCTTGGCGTGTTGTCAGTTGCTTCTCAAATCTTCATTTTTCTGATTCATCCTAACATGAAATTTTGGTGATGCAGAGATAATTGCTTCGCCCAGTAAGTCACCATTGTTGGCATCCCCACACAATTTCGTTATGTGAACAGGAAATTACATTCTCTATAGCTGCCTACACCTCATTCTTGTAAACATTATCATTTTTAGACAATTACTGGATTAATATAGTTATTCATTAATGCTTTAAAGATTGTGTTTTTGTTTTGTTTCATGTTTTGATTCATGACTGAAAGCATGAATCAAACATGAAAACTTAACTTCATATTATGTTTTCTATACAAAGCATTCTTTTTAAAGGGTCATTATTTTTATATCCATTTTATATCTAACACTTGAATGACTTACCTTTTGAATGTTTTGAATATTGATATGATTTATATGTATTTAGTTGGTTTCCATTTGAATTATGGACATTGTTCATGTTTGTATATTTAAAACCTTTGCAAATCAACTATAGTCGTGCTAGTTATCAGAATTAATGCACAAGTATTGTACCCTATACTTAACCCTTTTACTGGTAGAGTAAATTGATCAGATTTTTATTATGAGTTGAGGGTTTTTTTCATGCCCTGTACGGAAGGTTTTCATTACCAGGAATACTCAAGCCTAAATAACCAGGACGTCGATGTTCATACTATGACTGCGCAGGGGTTTTTGCTTGGTTTGTTCCCATTTTATTTGCTTAGATCTGTTCCTATTACTCCTGCCATCTAAACCCAGAGCTATCTTGAGTCGCCCCTGTTATAGTCCAGTCTTATTTTTAATGGATCTTGTTGTTCATTGGAGCCAAATGGTCGTCAGCCATTGCTATCTCACGGTGATGTGAATCCAACCAAATAAACCGTAATTGCATGCCAGAGACACATTTTTGCAGGAGTGATCTTGAGAAAACCGTTACGAATTAGTCCAAACCCTTTAAGACCCATTTCGTAAATGGGGTCATTTACCTTTAGTGTGGGAAGATTCTTTAGAAATGAATCCATTTCGGAGGTATGTTTTGTTTTCTGGACTGCATTTTCTCAGAAAAATTGTTTTGCCTGAGTTTTCTTTTTCCCCTTTCCTCTTTGTGGGTGTGAAGATATGCAGCAAAAGGCTGATTTCTATCATAGACATGAGATAAACCTTGCTATCAAATACCTGTGTGTTGATCCATAAGAGGACCATGCTACCACAGATCAAACTTTTGTTGTTGGTCGAAACCCATTGGGCAAAAACGCCACGGTCTATTTTCATGCCTAGAAAGTCATTGGAGGAGGTTTTTAGATGTGATAAAGGACAGGTTTCTCATGCCCCTACTTTTGAGCCAATTCCCGATATTGTTCACAAACCAATTGTCAAGAAAAACCAAATGCATAAGGAACAAAGTAATTCAGATTTAAATTTGGCAAACAAGAGGATTAAGTAGGCTGGATAATACGATCCTTAAAAACTCAACCAATTTCACTATTATCAATTCTGATTTATTAGGTGTCTCTTTGGAAAATTGTTGGAATAGTAAATGGTTGTTTTGTTTTGATTATGTTTTAAAAAATAAAAGATTTCATTTTAATTTTTTGTTATTTTTTTTACTATTTTAGACTAGCTACAGAAACCCGTAGCTTATATTTTTCTAAAAAATAGTTTGAATTCAAGTCATTTTTAAATAAAAATTAGTAATTAGTTGTTAATAATTTATCTGACTTATTTCTGTTTCATTTTCAGGATATGGTAGATCTTCATGATGATCATCTAAGGGGAAACATGTCCGACTTTGCATTTAAATGATTAGTATTTCTTTTATGTTTATTTTGTAAAAACCTTTTATTAATTTTTGAAAAGAAAACAAGTCAGTTATGAGTGGTTGTAGGCCCTATATGTTTGTAATATTTTGAACTCATGGGATCTGATCCTATCCTAAGAGATAGGAAGATGAGATTTCAAAAACAATTCTTTAAATACTATCCATTTTGTAAAAGAAGGGCATCTTGGCCTGGAACCAAAGATGGACGAATGACTTTTAAAACTTAATGAAACAACGTACATCATTTTGGCTTTAGTCCTTTGTGAATGGTGTTTCATTAATGTTTTGTTTTATTTAATCTTGATACATTAATATGTCGTGTAGCTTTAGACTCATTGATATGTTATGTTTCAGGATATTCATGTTATAAATATCATTCATGATTTATTGTTCCAGATATTGACATTGTGATCATCTTTTCAATTTGAATATCATGATTTCTCTTTGATGTTTAGTTGAATCATGAGATGAATGTATTACACATAGATTTCTCTGAACATAATCATTTACGATCATAAGATCACAGAATCAATATGTGTTCCCTTTTTCGTTCATAAATCATGGCTGCCAATACATTCTGTGAATTTATTCAGAAAATTTTCAGTATAAGTCTATCGCAGATTTATCTCATAAGCATGGCAGTTTGATGTTCTTGATTCATACGGAGGCATGGACACATTTAACGAACCGATATCAGGATAGTTTCTTTGTTTCTAATTTCTGTCTTTTTATGTATTAGTAAAACCAGAAAGTTTAGATCAGCTTTGACTATCTGTACATTTGTGTTTCATAACTTAGTTAATGCAAGTTTCGTTAGATTTTTAATTAGAAAATAGAAAATATTCAAATGTGTTTTCTTTATCTGCTTCTCAAAAACAATTATTTTTACATTGATTTCGTAAGTTTCTAGTAAAACTTGCAACTTGTAAATTCTATTCATAAGCGATATTTTTGTGTTTTCTTTCTCTTCTTAAATACATTTATGATAGTTATATTAAAGTGTGTATACAATATTTTTGTTTTAACATTAGTTAGTTATTCCTTTTCTTTACTCTAGGATCTTAGATTGGCTAACGGATCTATTAAACCCGTCAGAACAAGTTACACCAAACAGCTTGGGTTACTTGGACAACCCCGGACCGGACATGTTCTTCCAGTTGACGGCTTGTCAATTTTGCTTGTCAATACCTCCCTAAATGGTTCTTATATGCAGACGATATCACCCCTACCACAGGTCAATTATGTAGCATTGTCTCCCTTTCCTTCAGTTGTCGATGCAGATGAGCCTCTCACTGTAAGCTCACTCTCTTATGACTTGGATCTGGTAGTTGACATGGTGATCTATTTGGTAGGGATATTGGAGCCTAATTTCCTTACCCCTATCACGACCCTCGACATGTGTTCCTTCCAGAGTTGTTTCTTCCGTCAAGTGAAGATCTCTTGGAAGCCATAACCGAGTTTTGTCCCTTGACATGGTGTCCTTCCAGAGCATTGTCCTCTTGGAATCCATGATCAAGAAGACTTTGAGCATTGTTTTTTGATTTCAAATTCATTAAAAAATGAAACCAACCTTGAGCATGGTTTTCTGATTTCAAGCTCATTAAAAAATGAAACCAGCCTTGAGCATGGTTTTCTAATTTCAATCTCATTAAAAAGTGAAACCAGCTTTGAGCATGGTTTTCTTCTTTCAAGCTCGTTAAAAAATGAAACCAGTTCTGAGGATATTTTTCGTGTCTCTATAGCAACCTTGTTAAAAAATGAAACAAAGCTTACGAGAATAGTTCACATTTCTGTGTCAAGCTCATTAAAAAATGAAACAGTGGTTTGAGGATTATACCTAGAGTTGCAAGCATAGTTCTTCTCCTGTGTCAAGCTCGTAAAAAAATGAAACAACTTCCCCCTCTCTATTGTTGAGTCAAGTCCTTCGTCTAGTATTTGAAGCTTCATTTCATTCACCTTTGCAGTTGGATGAAATGAATCTTGGGGGCATATACTTCCAGCCTCTCGACTTCATGCTGAAGTTGAGCCGCTAGCTTCTTAAGTTAGGGGCTAAGTACCAACCATGTGAATTTGTGAACCGTGTGTTGGGAAGCCGCAAGCATAGTTTTTACTTTGGTTCAAGCTTGTGTAAAAATGAAACCAGGTCCAAGCATAGTTTTGGCTAGTTTTAAGCTTGTGTAAAAATAAAATCTACCCCAAGAATAGTTTTTTTTTTTTTTAAATCTTGCGTAAAAATGAAAACAATCATGATCTTAGTATTTGTTCTTTCTCATGCTCGTAAATACATGAGAATAAGTTATCGAGCTTAGTCTTTGTTCTTTCTCAAGCTCGTAAATATTTGAGAATGTAACTGAGTTTACTTGTGTCGCCTTTTCATACTCGTCATGGTAACACGAAAAGCGAAACTCATGGAGTATCCTTTAAGCTCTTTTCACGCTCCATAAAAATGAAAAGATTTCCGAGCGACCTTATTCTTTTCACGCTCGTAAAAGTATTTGAAGAAAACATTTGATGGGTGGTAGGTTATCACTTTTTCAATCTCATCGAACTAATTTACGAAAAAGGAACTGAGAGATTTCTCTTTAAGTGTTTTTCAGACTCTCTAAACGTGAAAAAACCCTGAGTTTTCTCTCTTTGGACTCATAAAATAAACATCGAAAGGCCCATATGGGACCGAACCATTCCTTCCTAGGGCTCGTTAAACATACTCCGAAGGACTCATCCGAAGGATGAGCTTACATTACAAGCATATTTTATCCCCCTCAAGCTTGTGTAAAAATAAAGAGGTACTCGCCAGAAATGGTGGGGGAAAATTGGGAAAGAAATGTATCTAAACATGTATTCTATGGAAGAGTCACTTTTGAACATGACACCCTTTCACTCGCTTTGAGTCTAGGTTGGAAAATCCGCTTGTCTCTTGATCATACTCCTTTATAAGATTACATTTTGGTCTATGATCCTTGTTGTTGAGTTAGTGTTGCCAAGACATTTGTTGTGTCGTCAATATGTTCAAATAGAAGTTCAACCCGTAAAAACTTCTATTGCATCGACCATTAATACAGTCTTTAAGACTTATATTGCATCGGCCATTTCTGCAGTTCTTAAGCCTTCTATTGCGTCGACCATCCCCGACTCAGTCTTAAATCACTTGTTACTCTGATCTACTTCAAATCTTATTACTCATTTCATGTCATTGATGGGGGATACATTAAGGCCCTCCTGTGACAAGTCTTTTCCTATTGACTTCAACTCATTATCTAGGAATTAGACTTAGAAATTAATTGGTAACTTGGAACTTGCATGCCTCAATGTCAGGTTTCCTCACTTTCGACAATGGGTTTTCATTATTGACCCCTGATCGGGAGATTCCGCCGAGTGTTCGACTTTAGCTCATTAATTCACATTCGTTGGATTATACTAGAGTACCTTGAGAGTCATTGAAATTAATGGTGATTTCCATCGCACTTGTTAATGGTATTCATTAATGATCAGTAATCAAGTGGTTTCTACCATGTTCGACTTCAGCACATGCATTCGCATGGTTATATTCGTACTATAGAGTGGTGGAGATGAAGACCCTGGATGTTTTCTAATAGATACAAGTTGTGTTGGAGTATATTCATATTGTATTGTTGCATAGATCCACATTGTATGTCTTGTGGCTATGTTCAAATTTGAGTCTTTAACACATAGATCCACAGTGTATGTTTGGTGGTTGTGTTCAGATTTGAGTCATAATGGCATGGATCCATAGTGTATGTTTGGTGGCCATGACCTGTATTATTTGACATGGATCTTTGCATGTCGGCATTTATGTTTTGAGTCATTTGTATTCTGAGTATTGGAATGCCTGCCTCAGTGATGATATATTATTGTACTATATTTCCTTGTTTGTAGGCAGGTTTCTGACCGAGTGTTCCTTGTTCCCTACACACACTCGACAAAGTATTTCAGCTATCACTCTGTTTTAACTTCATACTTTGGGGGGCTCTCTGTTACACATTATTTTCGTCATCCCTATGACCATTAATGATGCAAACCTGTATGTTGCCTTTAGAGGGGTCAGTGGCTTGAATTCCTAAAGAAAGAAGGGAGAAGAACTTTTACTGAGAGAAGAAGTTGTATTTGCATTTGTAAAAACCCTATTAAAGAAGATTTATGCAGGTTTCACTATACACAGGGTGCGGAAATGTCTGATTTTCCACACCTTGCTCTATAGCTAGGGTGCGGAAATTCCTGTGCATGGGAAAAATGAGAGTCTTCTAGATGCTTCTAGAAGGAGAAGCTTCTATGGTGAGGTGGCCTCCGAACGATTTGGATCTTACTCGCTTTCATGATTTAGTGGGATCATCCTAACCTCCTCACCTTATCCTCTTCAGCTTATAAAAGGAGAGGAGCTCTCATGGAGAAGGTTAGATTGGCTTGTTATTGAGTTTTGTAGATTCGAGTTTTTGGAGCTTGTATGTTAGCTTTGAGCTTTGCTTTGTCAAGATAGATTGTGAGTAGTTATCAGATCTACAGTCTCAGAATCCGTGGATTAGAAGTTTGTGGGAAGCAAGGAATTGTTGGAAGGAACTTCACAACATCAAGGCATCTAGTTTCATCTTTCTTCCACATTCTTTAATACAGATATAATTTTCTTTCCTATATGAATGTTATTTGTTCATATTGTATGATTCCTTTATCACATACATAGTTTCATATCAAATAGACTATGTTATTTTTGTCTTTGTTGGCTTGTGTTCCTTTGCAAATATTTCTCCATAAGCCTCGTGACAGAGCTTGGATTGCATTGGTGAATTCAGATCTTCGATATTTAAAAGGTATGTTCTAGATCCATTTCTCATTTGAGAATTGAAATCTAAGGAAAGAGTAGTGTATTGTCTTGTTTTGTTCTAGTTTCGTAGTGAATCTAGGGGGATTGATTTGTGTCTTCACTTAACAATTAGCCCAATAACAAAAATTATTCTGGTGGCTACCATTAGAGATTGCAATTAAACTCAACACAATCGAATAATTGGGTCTGTACATACAATTTCAACCACCCCCTAATCTTCAAATTTGCCTCTTTCACATTGAATTCGTCTTGAATTACTTGACGAAAATTGGGGCTTTTGTCCAATTTCGTCTTAATTTTATCATGGGTGCCATGATCGCTCTGTAACTTCAACTTTCGGCCATCTACATGTTGTTTTTATTCATATGAATAATCAATAATCAATTATTATTATCATTAAATAATCAATAATCAATAACTATTTATTGATTATAATTATCATTAAATAATTAATTATTATTATCAATAATAAATAACTATTTATTATTATCATTTACTTATTATATATGATATTTAATAATAAATAATTATATTATTGATTATTGTTCTAAGAGAATGTTTTCCCGATGTTGTCCAAACATCAACACTCCCTCTCAATGAGGGGGACATTTTGCATCATGCCAAGCTTGTCTCTAAAGTATACAAACTTCACCCTAGACTCATGACACTTGTATGTCAGTCTTGGGAGACGTCTCTCTCCCACCTGAACCGAGGAGAAACTCCTTTTGTAGCTCTCCCTTTTGATCCAATTGACTTTCTTTTAGGTGAGGCTCACTCTGGGTCTGAATGTAATAACATATAACATCTTGAGTATTTATCATTCCTTTTAAAATCACCATGACTAGGACAAAGACCACACCAAGATATTTCACCACAAGTACACACATGTGAGTGAATGTTAGCCTGATTCTAACTAACACATGGAAAGCACTTCAAGCACCTTGAGTCCATATTATTCCTTGTCATGATCAAGGAAGGAATACGTCTGGGCCCATTTACCACAAGTGCACCTTTATTATAAATGTATCCTATCTCCCTTGGTCTGCAGCCCAATCTAGGAGAAGTTATGCACAATGTTGAAACATCAACAATCCCTCTTAGTTAGGGAGGTATCCTAACATAGTAGTACACAACTATTGTCCAGAGACACGCAGTCTCTGCCGGTGGTACAAAAACACCATAGTAGCAAAACTTTTGTCATACATGGCACTTCCGTGTGGACTTCTAAAGGCTAGACCCTCTAGAAACACTAGGGTCAACTCCCATAGTGTGTGACATCAAGCATCAACTCCCTTGACATGTCCTCATGTGATATCCACATGGGACGTTGGGCTATAAGCCCAAATTCACGTACCCCTTCTCGAATAAGTGTCCTCATAGATCAACTCAACTCAATTCACAGAGGAGTACGATCTGGAGAATGTTTGTCACACATGGCACTCCCATGTGGACTTCTAGAGGCTACACCCTGTAGAAACACTAGGGTCAACTCCCATAGTGTGTGACGTCAAGGGACAACTCCCTTGACATGTCATCATGTGCTTTCCACATGGAACGTGTCCTCATGTGATCTCCACAAGGGAAGTTGGGATATAATCCCAAACACACTTATCCCTTCTCGAGCAAGTGTCCTACTTATCCCTTCTCAGATAAGTGTCATCATAGATCAATTGAACTCAGTCACAGAGGAGTACAATCTAGAGAATGTCTTAGGAAGATACAAACATCAACACTCCCTCTCAGCGAGGGAGGAATTCTCTACCACACCAAGTCTATCACGAAAGTACTTGAACTTCGTCCCGATTTGGTAAGAACATCAACAACATGCTCATATGTAGGAAGGTATACCACCAATACTTCCTTCCTCTGCACCATGTATCATATGTAATGGTACTTGATCTCAACGTGGTTCAATTTGTCATGAAACACTAAATTCTCTGAGATCTTCACACAACTTTACTTACCATAATGAATAATGGTGGAATCCAGCACATGTTCGGATAAATCTACAAGGATCTTGTGAAGGCACACTACTTCATGGACTGACATACTTAATACAATGTAATCTTCTTCTATTGTGCTCAAAGCCACATAAGTTTATTTCTGTTACACCGGGAAACCATGGAAGATCCCAAAGTGAAGAAACACCTGAAGGTTCTCTTTCTGTCCGTTGTGCTCCATGCCCAATCAGAGTCAATATATTCTTTCCATATCATATCAATATTGGAAGTATATCTCAGACCATGTCTAATTGTGCCTCGCAGGCATCTCAACACATGCTTTGCAACAATCTAGTGTGTCTATCTTGGCTGACTCATAAATTGGCTAAGTGCACTCACTGCATAGAAAATATTTGGCCTGGTGTTAACCAGATACATCAATGATCCAATCAGTTGTCTGTATAGATTAAGATCAATTTCGTCAAAATTAGAAAAAGACACACTTAGTTTCTTCAGATTCGTCACCATTGGTGTAGCCACATGCTTCAAGTTCAACATCCCAAACTTATTCAATATCTCAACTGTGTACTTCCCCTGACTCAAGAAGATCTCATTAGTTATTTTCCACACCTCTATTCCCAAGAAGTAGTGCATCATACCAAGGTCCTTCATCTCAAACTTAGAGGCCAACACATACTTGCATTCAACAATAAGAATCTTTGTACAGGTGAGGAATAAATCATCAATGTAGAGGACCAAAATTAGAGACTCGCCATTAATAGTCTTGTAGTACATGCTAGGATCGACAACACTTTTGCTTAAGCCAAAAAATCATTAGGTGTCCATCAATCCTTGCATACCAAGATCGAGGTGGTTGCTTGAGTCCATACAAGGCCATCTTCAACTTGCACACATGAGACTCCTTCTCATGTATCATGAAACCATCTGGTTGCTCGATGTATACTTCTTCCTCAATCTCTCCATTGAGAAAGGTTGTCTTTACATCCATCTGATGTACTCTCTAACCCATGGATGTTGAAGGGGAAATAATCATCTGGATAGAAGTGTATCGAGTAATAGGAGCAAATGTCTCATCATAATCCTTTCCCTCCACCTGAGAGAATCCTCTAGCAACAAATATAATTTTGTGCCTCTCGATGCTCCCATCAACTGTGTGTTTGATCTTGTAGATCCATTTGGAAGTCACTACAGACTTCCCTTCAGGTATCGAAACAATATCCCACACATCATTCTTCATGATGTATTGATACTCCTCCATCATGACATCTCTCCATACTAGATGACTAGTTGTCTCCTCATAACAAGAAGGCTCAAAATGAATGATGTGGCTCATAGATATGGAATAACATGAATATATTTGAGGTGTCTTTCTCACTCAAAAGGTACCACAAGGAGATACATATCATTCTACCTCCTGTAGAGTCTGACAAGCCCATGTAGGTCTCTTCTAAACTACTACAATATCTCTGGGAACATCAACTAGAGCTACAGGATCAACAGGATCAATTGGATCAATTTGATAAATATCCATGTGAGATACTCTAGGTATCTTTAAAGGATACCTCCTCCTCAAAGGTAACATCTCTTCTCACCTCAATATGTCTCTGACTGGGGTTGTAGATCTGGTATGCCTTCGAAGACTCATTGTACCCCACAAATGTACCCTTCCTTCCTGAAGGTTCTAGCTTGATCATTTTTTTATTGGGTACGTGAATGTATAATAGACACCCAAATATCCTGAAGTGTCCAACCTCGGGCTTCACTTAGGTGAAGGCCTCCTCGGGCATCATGTTCCTCAAAGTCTTATGAGGACTTGTGTTCTGAACATACACTGCAATCATGGATTCCTTTTCCCAGAGAAAAATAGGTAAATGTTTACCATACTAATTCATCTTGGACCATACTTGATATATCAAGTTTCCCTCATGAAACCAATGTCTCGAGAAGTTGAAAAACATCATCACTCCCTCTGGAGTTGGAGGTGACTCTTCCTTTGTCTTTTCTCCCTATGACACTGAGGGTAGCTCTTCCTCCTTCTATGGAGGTAACTCAGTCTCTGCTCCCTCTGGATGTAGTACCGGCTCCCTCTCTGGAAATTCCTCTACATACATTGGAACTGTTGCCATGCCTGCTTCCTCAACATCTCATGGCTCGACTCATGTACTGGAACTGCTACACCTACTCCCTCTGAGTCTCATAATATGTTTTCCTCCTCTACTGGATCTACCATAGTTGTTCTTCAATTGGTATTGACTCACTGTATCCATGATCATTGGAACTGTCTCTGCTATCTGGCATGGTCTCATCCTGAGAGGTACATTTCTCCTAGAGACTTCTTGTCTCTGAGCATCATGTCTGGCAATGTCTCTCCTTGATATCATGTTGAAAGGTATTTCCCTCCATGTCTTCTTATTGTGACCATCATTATGGCTCCTTCTCAGAGATATTACATGTGACCTTCCTGGAACAAGAAACAAGAACAACAAAAAGCATATCCTAGAGGAGATCAATTTATCTTGTGCACAACTACATACAGTGACCCTCCAAATAATATGTTTTCTACTATGACCAACACACATCCATCATATACTCGATGTCATACGGCTACCGACACACATCCAACATATACTCGATGTTGTACGGTTACCAACACACATCCATCATATACTCGATGTCATACGACTAACCATGTTGATTTTCTAGTGTTAAATTAAACAAGAACAATTTTCTACAAGTGGTAATTACTTCCAATGATATACGATATTACTTTAGTAAACACTACAACATTAGTAAGTAACTCATAAAATTTCAACTTCTTAATCTCTTCCTTAGATCACTTATCCCACGTGTGAGAGAGAGAAAAAATATGTGTGTCTAGTGTTGTGTCTTTCAAGTGTCTTTTTATAGTAATATTAGATTGATCCAAAAAAGACATGTCTCTTTGAAAAATTAAATTTAAAATTAAATTATATTTTCTTTCTTATAAATAGTTGGAGAATAAGATTAATTTGGTTATAATCCATCCACATAGCATTTGACTTTGTTAAATTTTTCCTCCATAATTCATATGATTATTTGCATAAATATAGGTAGAAGTAAATATGCATTACATTCCTCATATTTAGGTAATTAGACGTTTTTACTAGCAATTACTTATCACCGTAATTTATGGAATTCTTTCTATAATTTAGGTAGGAGTAAAAAAGTAAATATGGTGTACATAGAGATTGTAACAACCCCATAAATTTAACACTCCCAACATTTTACTCTACTCTCATTTTCTCGGGCCCTCCTGTGAAGGAGTCAAGCCGAGTCCCTACCATATTGTTTTTCTTCATATGAGATATAATCGATATATTATTACAATGATGTGTTCCGTATATAGGGAACATATGGTGAGCATCTATGAATAATCAATAACTATTTATTATTAGCATTTACTTATTATATATGATATTTAATAATCAATAATTATATTATTAATTATTATTCTAAGAGAATGTCTTCCCGATGTTGTCCAAACATCAACACTATAGGCCCAAATATGCTCAGTTAGAGACTGAATTTGTTTATATTTAATTTTTGGGTTCAATTCTTCCAAATTATTTGCAAAATTCCTTTAATTTCACTACAATAATGATCCAGGTGGATATCGGTGGCCACCCACCTTTTCCGACTAGCTCAAAACATTTTCTGGCAATTTTGGCAATTTACTATTTTTAGCAGGTTTTTACTTCTAGGGCCATTTTGAGGTCCTAAATGAAGATTTTTTGAGATCAAGGTTCTCAATGATAGTCAAAGGCATAGTTGGGCCCCCAAAATGAATCTCCTCGATGATACCTTTCCAACGAGCTATCATACGCCTAAAACGAAGATCCTATGCAAAAGTTACGACCCTGGGAAGTTGATGTACTAACTTACCCAAACGGGGCCCACGTGACTTTTGGCGCTTCATCTCCTAGGGTTAGGTTTTTGTATGTCCAGGGTTTTTGGCATTCCTTTTTATTGTTAAAAAAAAATCCTTCAGAGCCTCATTGTAATCATCTTCTTGTGAATGCGAGTAGCCATCACATCTCTTCTTAGAGATAAGTTGACACCATTCTAGCGAGTCTTTCACTCTGTATTTTTACAGTCTCTATACATTTCTTTCATTAATAGAAATTGTGAATTACTGTATCTTTGTGTTTATGGTTGTATATCTGATATATTTCTGTTATATTATTGGATATACGCAATATCTCTGTACATTTCTTTATTATATCTCTGCTCTCATTTCGTGCCGAAAATAATCTGGATTAGTGGTATCAGAGCAGGCTGCTCTTGATCATTTTTTCAGTGCATGTCCCTGACGAGGTCTGAGTATAGCAAGTTGGGTCTCGATCTTGTATCTCTTGAAGACAATCGCTCTCGCACACCCAAGAAACCCTCAATGGCGGAAGAAAAGAAAAACGACGGAGCAAACCATCCTATCAATCTATTGCTTGAGCAAGCTCTCACGCGACAGAGGGATGAAATGATGGAGAATTTTTCCCACATCCTTAAATGCCTGTCAATAGAATCAGACGCATCTTCATCAAGCGGTCGCTTTGGAGGCACCTCGCCTTTCAAGGTATAAGTTAATTTTGATATTCCTATATTTGAAGGACAGATAGATGCAGAAAACCTAGAAAAATGGTTAACTCTGCTAGAAGGTTATTTCTCTGTTCACAATTTTTCCGACAAAAAAAAAGATCACCTTCACACTCCTTAAAGCTCTCCCTCATGTCAAACATTGGTGGGAAACTTACATGGAGCAAAGTTCCACAGAGGAGTCTGGAATATATGGGGCCGATCCCACTTGGGATTTTTTTGTGGATGCAGTAAAGGAACAGTATTACCCTATTGGCAACTATGAGGACCAGTACATGAGATGGACCACACTGCAGTTCCGGAGTTCACCAATACCTTCCATACCTTGCACACCAAGATGGGTATTAAAGACTCCGAGCGAAATTTGGTTCTGAAATACCGTGGGGCTCTACACAGATACATCCAAACTGAAATGGATTTTCTGGACATCTCATCACTCGGTGTTGCTTATCGATATGCTATTAAAATTGAGCAAAAATTTAAGCACCAGAACAAACGGGAATTTGGATCTGCAAATCCGCAACAACCAAAGTATGACAAAGATGTCCCTAACAAACAGTCTCCTGAAAACTAGTCCAAGACACAGGAAAAGAAGGGTCACGGGAAGACAAAGAAGGACACCGAAAAATGGTGTGATTTCCACAAAATCCCCTGGCACAACACCGATGAATGTCACTCAAAAATAGTCATTGGTGGCCATGATCAAAGACAAGGAGCCAAACCTTGATTTAGAATCTGATTCTGAAAATAATGGTAAAGGACAGATCATTGACGCAAACCCCACTGTTATTGTCGCGACTGCAACAATTCAACCAGAAGAACCAACAGATCCTGAAGAGGGGGAGCACCTTTTTCATTCACATATGTGGGTGAAGGGGACCCCGCTGCATTTTATTGTTGATAGCAGAAGCCAAAAAAACCTCATCTCAGCAGAGGTCATCAAATAGTTGGGATTGTCGACAACACCACACCCACATCCATACAACATCGGGTGGCTTTGGAAAGGATGAGATCTTCGTGTCAGCTAACAGTGTCGATTGTCATATGGCATCCAACCCTTCAAGGATGAGGTATTGTGTGATGTTTCCCCACTGGATGTTTGTGATGTTCTCTTGGGCCAACCATATATGTGGAGACGCCATGTTGTTTATGAGTCTCGACCCCATAGTGTCATTGTTACTTTGGGGGGTCATTTTTACAGAATACCAGAGGTAGTTCCAACTATTGTTCCACATAAAAAGTGTCGCAACATAGTATCTCATACTGCAAAATTCAACTTCGTTACAATCTGTTCAAAAGGGGAACAGAAGGACACTGCAACCACTACAGCCTCGCCCCATGCACCTTCTATCCAACAGAAGCAGGTCGACAAGGTTGCAACAAAGTGCAAAGATTCCTTCTACACACCTTCCTCTCAGGTAGCTCGACTTGTTGAACCACCTTAGCTTCAACAGGTTCATGACAGACTTCCACAAACTAAGCAGCGCGACGTCTCCAGCAATACAAGCAGCTCACCAAGATGCAGATCCAGCAAACGCTTTTCCCTCTCCTTCGGGAACTGAACGCAATGGAGACCATTGCTTCCTAAGGAGGGAGGATTGATCTAGGTGGATATTGGCCACCCACCTTTTCTGACTGGCTCAAAATAGTTTTTTGGCAATTTTGGCAATTTACTATTTTTAGCAGGTTTTAACTTCTAAGGCCATTTTGAGGGCCTAAATGAAGGTTTTTAGAGATCAAGGTTATCAATGATATTCAAAGGCATTATTGAGCCCCCAAAATGAATCTCCTCGACGATACCTTTCCAACAAGCTATCATACACCTAAAACGGAGATCGTATGCAAAAGTTACAACCCCGGGAAGTTGATGTACTAACTTACCCAAATGGGGCCCACATGACTTTTAATGCATCATCTCCTAGGGTTAGGTTTTTGGATGTCTAGGGGTTTTGGCATTCTTTTTTATTGTAAAAAAAATGCCTAAAGAGCCTCATTGTAATCATCTTCTTGTGAGTGCGAGTAGTCGTCACATCTCTTCTCAGAGATAAGCTGCCACCATTCTAGCAAGTCTTTCACTCTATATTTTTACAGTCTCTGTACATTTATTTCATTAATAGAAATCGTGTATTACTGTATCTCTGTGTTTATGGTTTCATATCTAATATATTTCTCTTATATTATTGGATATACGCAATATCTATGTACATTTCTTTATTATATCTCCACTCTCATTTCATGCCAAAAATAATCCGGATCAAATAACTTGTCAAATGAATTGCAGGCATCCTCATTCTGACATTCTATCAAACAATTTGCATGTTTACTTTACAATTGTTGGTTTTGTGCTCTGCTAATTGGCCCATGCAGGATCATTGTTGAAAAATGGGCTCTAATACCACTTTACAATGTTTCCAGCCACCCAAGTTGGGCCACGCCACACAAATACTCTCCCAATTACAGCTCTGATACCACTTTGTAACGTTCCCAGTGCCCAGCTAGCTCATGTCACTACTAAAATGACCCAATAAAAAATTTGTATACCAAAATAAAATGTGGAAATAATACACATCATGAAGTTCAAGCTCATTCAGTTGTGCATGCTAATTAAAGAAAACATAAATATAGCTACTCTAAACGTGCACAGTAATAATGAAGTGCATGTATCATAATTCCACCATAATCAATAGATCTATTTGCATCATTCTTCTCATAGAAAGTAGCCTTTAACCAAATAAAATTTCAGAGTAAATTGCACAACAAATATATCAATAGTTATCAGGGATAAAAACAACACATAAGAACACTCATCTTAAGGAAATGTGCAAACCACTGCAGAGGACGAACGCTCAGCCCAACCGTAGATTTGTTGTTCTAGTTCTCAACAACAAGACACCCCTGAGTTGGGGCTATGAATCCACAAGAGATGGAGGTCCCTAAGGATGGCTAATGTCCCCTTTTCAGTAGTTAAACTCTCAGCTAAATTCCAGTCCACAAACAAGCTTCCCCTCAACCTGAATAACCCAAGGGATGGAATCCCCCTTCACTTCTCACAGTCCCTCGGGCCTTTCCACTCCCCTCCAAAGCTTCCAACATAGGTTGGAAAAGAATTCTACTTGTTGGGACTTCAATAATTCTACAACTGCAAAAAAAATCTGCCCAACAGCCAAAATGCATGCTCCTTAGATGAATTTCAAATAGCTCGTCACTCCCAGGAATACAACCTCTTTTTCCATGAAAACTACAACTCTAATCAGCAACCAAACATGTCCACAATTATTTCCTACAAACTCCCACACTTAGATCTCTATTTCTGGTCCGCAAAACTCCATATAAAAAACAACTCTATCTAAAAACGCCAATGTACAAAAATATGGTCCCCTACCCATACGAATTTTATCTCTTTCTCTTATTTGCTTGACTTTCACTCTTCCCCAAGTTGATTGTACTCAACCCCCATGCTCTCAATAACTATGGGAAGTGACTCTCACACCAACCCTCTTACATGAATTCAATAATTGGACTCTATAACACTCAACAACTAATGGAAGGTTCATGGCAAGGATAATTTAGAGAAGAATAACAAATGTGTTTTGGTTTAATAGATACGGGTGACTCTCCCCCATTGGACCCCTACCCTCTCTTGTGGATACTTATCCCCCAATATTTGTTTGTGTCTGTCTACAGTTGGCGATACATTTCATTCATTATATTTCAATTTACCTCATTTACATATTGGATCTTGGCCATACATCACAGTTACAATATACATCACTTGGCTCTCGTCCACATGTTATATTTACAATACACATTTCTAGTTTGGGGTTGAAAATGGGGATGTTACGGAATACATGGAAGATGCTCATGTGAGTAAGAAATTTGTACGGTTACAAAGGTTGCGTTCAAGTATTGGGTTTGTATAGCAAGATATAAGGTTAGATTATGATACTTAGAGTGAAATATTTCTAGCAAAGAACCTAACTTATCATTCTAAGAAAATGCACATTGATGTTCAATATCACTTTGTGAGAGACATGGTTGAATACAAGAAGGTGTTGCTGGTGAAGGTGGACACTTTGAAGAATATTGCAGATTCATTAACAAAGTCTCTAATAACTAAGAAGTTATCTCGGAGTAGAGAAGCAATGGGAATTGCTAACTTGAATTGGTGATCTTGTAATCCTCGCACCCCCTATATGCAAATAAAACAACAAGTGGCAGAATGTTGGATATGTGTTATATTATTTGCACGATTATCCCCGCACGTGATGTATGTGTCAGGTGTAGTGGGGGGCTAGGGAACGTAAGAAGGTTCGGGGGTAGAGCCCACAAAAAAAAATTGGGCAGGATTTTGGTCCGTTTTGGGTGGTTTTGGCACATGGTTTTCCGACCCATGGTTTTCTAATTTCATATAAGAAATTAAGGTTGTAATCTAATCCAAGTCAATGGATTAAGGTTTTGGATGTCGTGGAATCATATATATTGTATTTGTCAATGGTGAAGTTAATATAATGAGAGTTAGAGGTGTGGCTCTAAACATTTGTTTGTTTTCCCAATTAAGGGATTCCATGGTAATTTTTTTAGTACTACGTGTGAATTTTATTGTTTTCTTTCTATTTTATAAGGAATCTATGTAAAGGTTTAAAACGTACAATATGATCCTTCTTTTGGAAAACATGCAATGGAATTGATGCACGAGAACTTAAAAATAATCAAGATTAGTGCTAAAGAATGGATCAAAGCTCAAAAAACATATAATTAGAAGGACCTAAATAAGTTAGAAGGTAAGATGGAGTCGATTTATGAGGATCTTAAGAAGATGCATATTTTATAAGGAAGAGACCATTTACAAGAATGAGAGAGACAAGAACAAGTCAGTAGCTTAGGAAGAAACAAAATGGAGACAAAAAAGCAAGGAAACTTGGTGGAAAGAAGGAGATAAAAACTCAAGGTTCACATATATGCTCAAGCTAAGAAAACCCAAAATACCATCTTGAAGGTCACTAACAAAAATGATGATGTTTAGATAGGTTTTCAAGAAATAGGAAAGGTAGAAATGGACCATTTCAAGGGCATTTTTACTAATATTACATAGACAAATACTAGGGAAATCCTCCAAACTCTTTCTTACCTTACGAGGATAGTAAAAAAATGCCATAACAAAATCCTAAGAGCTCTTATTATTGAAGAAGAATTAAAGGATGCATGGATTTCATTCCAAAGGGACAAATCTTTTAGATTGAATGGTTGTCCCATCGAGTTCTACAAAAGCTCCTATGATCTCATAGGAAGGGTTTTTCTTATGGTTGTCGAGGAATCTAAATCAATAAATCAGATTTATAAACCTATTAATTCTACCTTTATCACTACTATACCCAAAATAAATAAAAAATCAAACCTTTGATTTTCAACCATCTATTTCTTTATGGTTTTGTAATTTCCAACATTTATGTCTTGCTGACTTGAGATAAGTTAAGGCTACAATTGTTAAGTGGTTTAATATTTATATTAAAGAAGATAGGAAAGATTTGCTTTTGTATTCACAACTGTCATAAGTGATTTCCA
Source organism: Picea engelmannii (assembly GCA_009831015.1). Taxonomy (NCBI): domain Eukaryota; kingdom Viridiplantae; phylum Streptophyta; class Pinopsida; order Pinales; family Pinaceae; genus Picea; species Picea engelmannii. The sequence continues at coordinate 114,107 of ML785583.1, forward strand.
TATTTATTTTATGCATGATAAGTCATACAAAGCTAAAACTTATTGGCACATTTTGGTATCTTTTCTCTTGAATTGTCTAATGGATTGGGGTTGTTAGGAGAAATATTGTTCATTGTTTTTGTTGTTTTATTTATACTTCATAAAAACCCCAAAGCTGAATTCATACCAAAAATTCAGAAGGTTTAGATATGAAAAACCTCTTGAACAAGGTGAAATTTTTGAATTATATGATTTGCAAAATTTCTACAAAATCAATCTAAACAAAGGATCGTTGGGGCCTACATATCAACTCTAATAATTCTTATGGATTATTTGATGGAAAATCAAACAAAAATGTGAATTATTGTGGTGTTGGAGAGACTCTCGTGATTTCTGAAAATCATGAGATCCTTTATGAATGTGGTCTTCAAATATGAATGTGGTCCTCAAAATGGCACAAATAATTCTATACAAATCAAATTAGTCGTCATGTTTAAGTCCATTTCCAATAATGATGATATATTGATTGACATAAACATGTATGGAGATTCTAAAGTGGTGGTGGAGGACTCCTTAAGAGGGTAAGGAATCAAGAAAGTATAGCCCTACATGGTGGTCTTCAATTCATCGAGGACATAAAATATAGTGACTTAATTTGATCCAATTCCAACATGTCTACCTTGAACACAATCAAGAGGCCGACATATTATCTAAGAAAGCATGCAACATTGATTTTGGCTCTTTATCTTTGAGTTTTATAAGTAATAGATTTGAGGTGACCCTCCCATCGAAGACTATTAGATTTTCACTAGGAAGTCTTATGTCTTTGTGGTATAGATGATGGATGATTACAAAGTTCTTGGTTCCTTTCTTTTGAAATTACTTTTTGTGGCTGAGGTTCTCTTCCCATCTTGGACTTTCAACTTCCTAGCACAATCTTAATATATGATGATATGTATGGATGCTTTTTGCATGTTATTTTGATGTGTAAATGAAATCATTTTGACTTTGGCATATCCTTCAGCCTTGTGAAATTAATTTCTTCGACCTTTGTGTGGTTGACCTTTTACTATGCAACCCTTTTATTTTGATTTCTGAAAAGGATTACAAAACTATTTATATTCATAAATAAATAGTTGCCAAATAAATTTGGTACAATGTCTTTAAATGGATATTTATATTCATTAATAAATAGTTGCCAAATAAATTTGGTACAATGTCTTTAAATGGATTTAGTTTGTTTTTCTAGAAATAGAGAGTGCATTTTATCTCTAAGTTTAGATGTATTTTATGTTTAGAAAAGGTTTTATTTTGTTATATTTAGAATTTCTTTATTATAAATATAATTTCTAATTTTGGACAAAAGCACATAAGCTTAGAGATGTTCATGATTTAGTTAGGTGTGAATTTAAAGAAGTTTTCTCATTATATACAGACACATTATTATAGATAGTGTCATTACAAGGAAAATACCTTGTAGAAGAGGTTTTTGCAAAGGTTTTTAGTGTTAAAAGATTAAGCAAAATTTTCAAAAAAAACCTCCACTACAACCTCCATTATTTGTAGTAAAGGTTTTAGTGGAGATTTTAACAGATGTTCCATATAAATAAATAAAAATTGGGTGGGCGAAAGATTTAGTGGAGGTTTTTTGTTGGTGCTTGTATTGGTAAAAAGCACTGGTACGTTGTTAAGTAAATTGCCCCGATGTGTACATAAAGATAAGATACATTGGTGCTCTTATAATTATTACACATTGGTTCCTCCTTTTTGTTGTATGCAACATCGGTGTTTTTGTGGTTTATGTATGAACCAATTCATATTTTTTGTTTCATGCAACACCAATGCTCATATAAATATTACGAACCAGGTTGTTCTTTTTGTTTTATGGCACACCAGTGCGCGTATAATTTGTATGCATTGGGGCTTGTGTTACTAGGTGCATTGGAGGGAAGTGAAATTTTGAACATTTGAGGTGAGATGTCACTGTCATTCTTTGTTACTAAGAACCGACGTCTCTCTCTCTCTCTCTCTCTCTCTCTCTCTCTCTCTCTCTCTCTCTCTCTATATATATATATATATATATATATATATATATATTGCTAATAGATCTGTGACTTGTGGGATTAGCTTGTAGTCTAATAACCTGTGATGGAGGGGCATCTAAGTCGTCAAAATCACCCGAGGATCACACGCAGTATGAGCTACACCAACCCTTAACATGGCTGGATTTTAGGTGTATCATCCTGCTACCATGGAGTTTCAAACATGGGTCGCCATACAGAACGAGGCCCATCAAAACCAATTGTGCTAGAGGAATTTGACAACATTGGTGCATATATTATATGTAAAGCACCAGTGCATATATTATATGTAAAGCACTAGTGCATATATTATATGTAAATCAATCATGCATATTGTAAGCATGTACACCTTAATATTTTGAAACGACAAATATAATCATATGTTATGTCATTTAAATCAACGGTGTTTTTTCACAATGGAGTGGTCGTCAACTTGCACGAGATGTGGGGTAAATATAGGCATGAGTTTCTGGTCAGTAGTAAAGCAAGCACATTCCCTGAATTGGTTTCTTATTTGAATCGTGGATATCCCTGCTACGACTTGGACAGACAATGGGGCAAACCATAGAAAAATGGAACGAAGAAGGGTTGGTGTTGTGCATTGGAGGAGGGAATTGACAAAGGACGAGTATGCAAAAATGACTCGTTCCATTAATGAGTTGCAAATTGAAGTCCACGGTTTGTCTACTAGGATGCAAACTGCTTTGGAAATACTAGTAGAGCAAAGGCAAGGGCATCAACAATTGCAAGATAAGTGCCCCGCCATTAGATTTGAAGTTGAAGAATTGATACTCTGAACTAGTCCCGAGTCTCCAGGTCAGTCTGTCTCAACCATTTCGAAAGTGGCCTCGTCACCAGGGCTCCAACAACCCATTCCAAACTTGAATGCGATGCCAGAGCAGGAGGAAGTGGAAACAATCAGGAAAGTCTCTCCCAGCTAGATGTTTAGTAGATGAGTTGCTTTTGCATTTTGATCTTAGGAATCTTCTATAGACTCTATCCTCTAGTTAATTTTGAAAATGTGTATAAGATTCGGTTAGAATTAAGCTCGTTGGACTACCTTCATAATTATTAGCGTGTTTTTTTCCATGTATTGCAAAGCTTGTATTTTTGGGTTGTAAATTTTTTCCTTCTGCAAACTTTTTTGCAACATTTTGAATACAAATTTTCAAGAGTTCTCTTTAAAAAAAAGGTTTTTGAAGTCTCTAAATCTATCTATGGTATTGTCAACTTCCATTTTGAAAAACAATAATTTTTCCTAGATAGAAAAATGTCAAAATTTTGTTTAGTTATCTAGCAAACGTTTTAATTTTTGACTTTTTTAAGTAACTATCATCAAAATTTGACAACCCAATCATTGGGTAAATGGCAAGTTAACATTGCTTAAATCACGTTTTTGAATGCATAAATTAAATCACTTCATACCCCTTAAAAACTTTTTGAAATTCCACTGATCCAATTTTAGATGAAATTTAAAAACTGGTTGGAAAAAGGTGCCTCCTAAAGAGTAAAAACATAAATATCTAGCTTCTTTGGTCTAATAGTTGACTTGGTAGTGGATTTATCCACACTTAAAGATTCTAGAATATTCATGCCCAATTTTGGAGGGAAAGGGTCTTGGGATTACATTAATCTAAGTAGTGATGAGGAACGGAATCCCATGTTTAAGGACGTGCCATTTTAGTAATTATAATTAATAATAATGATATTATTGGTGATGTCGAAGTGAGGGAGGTATTAATAATTATGTTTCCTTTAAAATATTAATAAATAGTAAAACGCTGGTATTTTATATCCATGCGTAAACAAGAATCGAGTGGCATTAGAAGCTCACGTGGAATCCATGCCTCATGGAGGACAGACAATTCCACGGTCAGCTATGCAATTCTTGTATTTTATTATGACGACGTGGCAATGGCCCAACGGTATCATTCGTCAATATATTCTTTGTAGCCCTGTATTTCACTTGCTGAGGTGGCAGGCTCGTGATTAACTTCGGGTGCCAGCCTCGGAAGACCTTTGGAAGCCTGCCCAATCTCGGATTTCTCGCCCAAGCGATAGTACCAGAGATTTTGGTTTTATGTTTTTGGCGTAGTCGATATGGATATTAGAGCGACAACTGGATCCGAAATGATAATTTTATTAATTGGTAGGATGTTTTTTGGGTTGGGAGATGAGTAGTTGGGGGAGTCGATTGTTTGGCCTCGAAGGAAAGGTATGAGAAAAGAGCTTATGGGGAACGCTAGAAGAGCTATTTTAATTTATGGTTTGCACGAGAAGGGAAAGAAGTGTTAGAACGGAGATTAATTAAATTGTAATGTTTATTAGTGAAGGTGGTAAGAAGGCATCTAGAAGAATAAATAAGGTAGTTGGAAGAGTCGGCGCAGAATCATGAATCTTAAATCTTATTTAAGTAATTGTATCATAATACAAGTGAATCGTAGATCTTAAATCTTATTAATGATTTACATAATTTGAAGTTGTTTAATAATCAAGAAATTGCACTTCATCTAATCATGTTGAAAGATATGCGTAATGAATTAGAGAGTCTGGGCAAAACATTGGAAGAAAATGAGTTTGTCCATATCATCCTTCACAACCTTCCTAGTTCCTATCACCCTTTCATTAGAGGGCTTGACACAGTTGATAAAATTCCCACTATTTCTATAGTTAATCTTACTGCCAAGTTATTGCAGGAAGACCAACGCCTAGCAAAGAAAAGGGAGCCATCTAATGATGAAAGTTATGCACTTGTCTCCAAAAGAAGATCAACTTAATATACAAAGAAATTCAATGATAAGGCATGTCGGTTTTCAAAGCAACTTGAAGAAAAGAAGCATCCTTATAGATTTAATAATAATAATCATTGTTGTGGGAAGTCAGGGCATTATGTGAAGGATTGTCGCAAAAGGCAATGGGACATGCAACAAAGGCAACGTGAATTTTCAAGTCATAAAAACTCTATAAGAGAGAAAGGTAATGCTCTTGTGTTGCACATAATTCCAACGTCTCAAATAAAGATGAATGGGTCATAGATTCGGGTGCAACTAGGGATATGTCTCATAATAAGGAGAAATTTGTTATGTTAGATAATGATTACAATAAGGATAAATTTTTTCTTGGTGATGATATAACACTAGATGTGATTGGAACTAGAAATGTTGCTATTGAAGATGGAGTATTCAATAATGTTATGTTGGTTCCCAATCTTAAGTCAAATTTACTCTTTGTGATTCAAATTGTGAATCAAGGTTATAAGGTTGAGTTTTATAAGGACACGTGCTTAATTAAATATATTAATAGTAATTATAAAGTGGTTGCTTCTAGATATGTAGAAAATGGACTTCATAAGTTTGGAAGGTTTACCTCATATGAGAAAGCTTTGGTTGCAGAAGTTGATAATGTGAGTATGTTGTGGCATGAGAGGATGAGACATTTGAATTACAAAAGTCTAAGTTTAAGAAATGGTGTATGGACTACCCAAAATTTCTCGAAGGCAAGGAGTTTGTGAAGGATGCATGTCTGGAAAGCAACATATGGAAAAATTAATAAAAATCAAATCATGGAGAGCCAAGACTCCATTTCACTTGGTTCATAGTGACCTCATGGGGCCATTAGAACATCCTTCTATTTCATGTTTCAGGTATTTTCTAACATTTATTGATGACTATAGCAGAAGGATTTGGGTTTATTTTCTAAAGAACAAAGATGAGGTATTTAGGAAGTTCAACGAATTTAAGGCTTTTGTAGAAAAACAAAGTGGAAAGTCTATTAAGATTTTAAGGACTAATAATGGAAAAGAATGTGTAAACAAAGACTTTGATCATTATTGTAAGTATAATGGAATTAAAAGATAACGTACGGTCTCGTATACACCTCAGCAAAATGGGGCAGTTGAAAGGAAGAATATGACTCTTATGGAGATGGCTAGGTATATGCTACATGCTAGAAATATGGATCCAAAATTTTGCGCTGAAGCTATAAATACTGCAACTTATATTGTCAATAGGACACCTACAATTGTTGTGAAACATAAGAGTCTTGAAGAAGCTTGGAGTAGAAGAAAACCAAATGTAAGTCATTTCAAGGTTTTTGGGTGTGATTCTTATGTTCATATTCCTGATGAAAAGATAAAGAAATTTGATTTAAAAAAGTCACAAATGGATTATGGTTGGTTACAGTGAAACATCTAAGGCCTACAGATTGTATGATCCTGAAAAGAATGAAATACTCATTAGGAGAGATGTAATATTTGATGAAAGATGCATACCATCTACCAAATTTTCTTCCTTTTCCCCTACTTCTTCATCAACTCTTAGTGACCAAACTAGTGAAAAAAATATTGATGAAATGGCTAACGAAGAAAGTTTTGAATCTTGTGAAGAAGAAATTGTCGTTCCAGGTACACAAGATGATTATTTCACAAAAACAAGAATTCTTCAAGAGATTTATCAAGAAGGTCCAAGACAACAATATACCAACTATGCTCTTATGACTAGAGTGATGCATGTTGATGATCCACAGCTCTTTGAAGAGGCTCAAGGAAAACTTGAATGGGATGCTGCAGTGAAAGATGAATATGATTATTTAATGAAGAATCAAACTTGGGAGTTGATCAAGATTATTTTCGGAACGAAATGAAAGCAGAGATATTACAATGAAATACACATAAATATTGTTAGAAACAGAGAAATACAACAATACATGATTTCTATTAATGAAATAAATGTACATAGACTATAAAAATACAGAGTGCAAGACTCGCTAGAATGGTGGCAGATTTATCTCTGAGAAGAGATGCAACAACTACACTCATTCCCAAGAAGGTGAGTACAATGAGGCTTTAAAGGCCATTTTATAATAAACATGAATGCCAAAACCCTAGACATCGAAAAACCTAACCCTAGGAAATGAAGTGCCAAAAGTCATGTGGGCCCCGTTGGGGTAAGTTAGTACATCAACTTATTGGGGGTCGTAATTTTTGCATATGATCTTCGTTTTAGGTGTGTGATATCCCGTTGGAAAGGTATTTTAGAGAACTACACAATATGACATCAAAATTTGACTTTGTCAACAATTTAACTATGGAAAGCCCAAAAAATATTGTTTAGGACCTCAAAACGGCCCCGAAAGTACAAAAAAATGTACTTAAATGAAAATTGCCAAAATAGGCCAGTTGGATTAGATGGGCAGCCACCAATATCCACCTAGATGTTGTATAGGGATTCAAGAAAATCTCATAAGTGTAGAACCCATAATTACAAAGAAGTGTCTGGATTACAAAAAAACGTGTTGAACTGAAAACTATCAAGATGAGCCAGTTGGAATTTGGAACAGGTGGGTGGCCACCAATATAAACCTAGATCAGTCCTCCCTCCTTAGGAAGAAATGGTCTCCATTGCGTTGAGTGCCCAGGGAAGAGGGGAAATCATTTGCTAAATTTGAATCTTGGTGAGTTGTGTGCCTTGCTGGAGAAGTTGTGCTACTTGGTCTGTGGAAAGTTGTCACGAACCTATTGTTGGCGGGGTTGAATCTATTCCACCAACCTATTGTCTCTGGTATTAACAGGGCATTGTGTAGCCACCATCATAGGTGAAGAAACAATATCTTCTTTCTCTTCTGCAATCTTCTTCTATTGGATAGAAGGTATTGAGGTTGTAGTGGTTGCAGTGGCATTTTGTGCATCATTTGAACAGATTGTGAAGAGGTTGAATTTTGTTGTATGAGAGATTACTTTGCGACACTATTTTGGTGAAACAATAGTCGGAACTACCTCTGGTATCCTGTAGAGATGACCCCCCAAAGTAATAATTACACTATGGGGTCGAGACTCATAAACAACATGATGTTTCCACATATATGGTTGGCCCAAAACAACATCACAGACATCAATAGAGGAAACATCACATACTACTTCATCCTTGAAGGGTTGGATGCCATAGGACAGGAGGCACTGCTGGATGACACAGATATCTTGTGCATGGCAAAGCCACCGGATGTTGTATGGTTGTGGGTGTGGTGTTATCGACAACCTCAACTGAGATGAGGTTCTTCTAGCTTCCGCCATCAACAATGAAATACAACGAGGCCCCCTTCACCCACATTTGTGAATGGAAAAGGAGATCCCCTTTTTCACGATCTGCTAGTTCTTTTGGTTGAATTATTGTGGTCGCGACAGTAGCAGTGGGGTATACGTCGATAATCTATCTTTTTTCATTATTTTCTGGATCATATTATGAATTAGGGTTTAGATACTTGTCTTTGATCTCGGCCACCAATGACTGTTTTGAGCGACATTCATCGATGTTGTGCCAAGGGCTTTTGTGGAAGTCAAACCACTTCCCAGTGTCATTACTTGTTTTTCCCTTACCCTTATTTTCATGTGTCTTGGACTAGTTTTCGAGAGGTTGTTGGTTAGGGTCGTCTTTATCATGCTTTGGTTGTTGCAAATTTGCAGACCCGAACTCACGTTTGTTCCGATGCCCAAATTTCTGCTCGATTTTGACAACATATCGATAGGCAGCTCTCAGTGATGAGATGTTCAGGAAATCTATTTTGGTTTGGATGTACCTATGCAGAGCCCCACAGTATTTCAGAACCAGATGTCGCTCGGAGTCTTTGATACCCAGCTTGGTACACAAGGCATAGAAAGTATCTGTGAACTCTGACATTGTTTGGCCCTTCTCTTTTCACAGTGTGGTCTATCTCATGTATTGGTATTCATAGTTATGCACAGGGTAATATTGTTCCTTGACCGCATCCACAAAAAAATCCTAAGTGGGCTCGGCCCCATATATTCCAGATTCCTCTGTGGAACTTTGCTCCCAGTAAGTTTCCCACCAATGTTTGACATGGGGGAGAGCCTTGAGGAGTGCGAAGATGATATTTTCCCTGTTGAAAAAATTGTGAACAGAGAAATAACCTTCTAGCAGATTTAACCATTTTTCTAGGGCATCCACATCTATCTGACCTTCAAATACAGGAATATCAAAGTTAACTTGTACCTTGAAGGGAGAATTTTCTCCAAAGTGGTCGCTTGATGAAGATGTGTCTGTTGCTATCAAAAGCCATTGAAGGATGTGGGCAAAATTCTCCATCATTTCGTCCCTCTCTCATGCGAGAGCTTACTCAAGAAACAGGTTAATAGAATATTCTACTCTGCCATTTTTCTTTTCCTTTTCCATGGAGGGTTTCTTGGGCGTGCGAGAGCGATTGTCCTCAAGAGAGACAAGCTCGAGACCCAACTTGCTATACTCGAACCTCGTCAAGGAAATGCACTGAAAAATGATCGAGAGCATCCTGCTCTAATACCACTGATACAGATTATTTTTGGAATGAAATGAAAGCAGAGATATTACAATGAAATACACATAAATATTGCCAGAAACAGAGAAATACAACAATACATGATTTCTATTAATGAAAGAAATGTACACTATAAAAATACAGAGTGAAAGACTTGCTAGAATGGTGGTAGTTTTATCTCTGAGAAGAGATGTGACATCTATGCTCTGAAGGCCTTTTTACAATAAACATGAATTCCAAAACCCTAGACATCCAAAAACCTAACCCTAGGAGATGAAGCGCCAAAAGTCATGTGGGCCCCATTTGGATAAGTTAGTACATCAACTTCTCGAGGTCATAAATTTTGTGTACGATCTCCATTTTAGGAAAGGTCCTGCTGAAACAACAAGTACGCCCTCCAGGGGTTCATAAGTCACAAGGATCATATCATGTAAATCACATCCAATAATTAAATTACCCAAGCATGTGCATCAAACCCCCTTAACCCAAAGAAATGCTCAAAGACGTTATGAAATTTGACAAGTTGGTTTTGGAGAGGGTCTTAGGGTGTCCTATTGGGATAACCTCTTTTAAGTTTGGGGTGTCTCCCAGGTGGAATCTAGTCCAATTCATGTACATGTATGAGGTGGTATGGGGTAAATATTTGGGCATGGGGTGCATGTGATAACAGGGAAATGTAGAGTCTTACATGTGGGTGCCTTTGTGGAGGGTGAGTTGCACCTTGTCATGGATGCAATTGTTTTCTAGCACATTCATTGTCTTTTATTCTTATCTTTATTTATTTTTATCTTTTTCTCTTGTGCTTCAAGGGGATAGTTGAGGGACATTGTCCTGGCTTGATGACCAGCGGTGACAGCGTTATCCAAAAAAATTTCATGGAAATGAGAAGGCTAGCTCGTAATGAGACCCCCTTTCTCTTGGCTATGGAACCAAGAGACACTACCCTAGTTTGGTGACCATATGGGTGGTAATGTCATACCACTACATGCCCATGGTCATAATAGCTCAGCTCGTGATGAGACCTCCTATCCATCAACTAGTACCTTGAGTATTTATGTTATCTTGTGGGTGCCTTTTTCTTACTAAGAAGTTTTTCACTGCTTTCTCGGGGATCTCTAGGTGAAGCATATCAAAGGTTTCAAAATTGGATTTTAACTCTTGCTAGCTACTTTTACCCTCTAGGCCTTTAGCCGCTTCTTCCCACGAGGTAAGGTACAACCCTTCATAGTGTAGCCAATCCCAATGCCCAAAAAAGAAAGGGGATATGGAAGCAATAAAGATGGAAAGTGGTAAGTATGGAAGGAACAGACGATGACTCTTCAAAGATACACCTAGTAGTAACCCATCCTAAAGGGAAATCAACTTACTAGGGAATTGTGACACCCTTCCAGGTTTGAACAAGGAAAAGAGCATAATTTCCAAGCAAACGTCATGAAATGAAGAAGGATTCAAATACAACATGTTTAAGTGCTTCAAAAATCTGAGTGATGCATACCATGTTACCCGGATTCATTACCTCATGGAGCAAGACTCACTGTTACTTCAGTACCATACTAGTTTGATGGATATTGTTGTTGGTGATATGTATATTGCACTGAAGAAAAGAGGATCCCTTCGGGGCCATGCTTAAGTTGTATGGATCTCGGTACTCTATGTCTAGGACCTATGGGCCTCAAGACGTGATCTCCTTAGTTATCCCTAGGCTAGGGGATAACATATGGCTCTAACTCAGGGACATGTTCTCACCGTAGAGTGCATGAGAACCTCAACATCTCTGGTATGAGATGTGCTTGCTAAATCTGAACAAAAGATATTAGTAATCCCTAGGGTGATGATATCACTCCTCGTCCATATAATGAAATAAACAAATAAAAGCATATCTAGTCTAACATATGATTATGAGCATACATATATACATAATGAAACAAGACAATATGAAAAATTCAACTACAACTATGCTAACATGATATGCAATGGTATATACAATGGATGCAAATGCCTACCTAGATCTACTTACATGTTTGTTGAATGTTATTTGTAGTCAAATAACCAGTGAAACCATCCTAGCAATACCTCATAATACCTACCTCGATGCTTCATCATAAACCAAAGAAATGGCAAGTCAAGCACAAAATAAACATGGGTTAGAGCATACATTATAACATAGGAAGTCGTAAAGTCTAGCTCATGGAGGTGGGAGGGAGGGACAAAATCATGCCAAGTCACCCTTCCAGAAAAGTGATCAATCCATATCATAAAATGATCATGAGAGGTAAAGGACTCAAAAGGATGGCTCAAAGAGTCTAAGGGTTGACTATCTTGGATGTCATCACTCCCTGGGGTCTGAGAAGAGATTAACAAGAACTTAGAGGGAAACTGACAACTTCTCAAGGGAAAGCTGAAATATTGAGATAAAAAACTTATTAAGGCATTCAACCTCCCCTTGAATTCTAACAAAAATATTTACCCTAAAGAAAAATTGAAACAAGAGACATGTTCCCCAACTATATCCTTAGTGACATAATGAGGTAACACAATCGAAGGGAGTTGGACAACCTTGTGACAAGTATCCTGCTTGAGGCAAGAAACATCCTCTTTATCAAAATTTGAGAACAACGACGGTTGATAATCTTCTTCATAGAATAAATCCAAGTGTTCAAAGGAATACTCATCAAAATCCTCAAGGTATGACTGAAAATAATCAGGAGAACATTGCACTGGGTCATCCTTGAGTGCTTGGAAAAATTATGTAATTATATCATCATCTTGTTGCCAAACGTCAAAATTATTAGGAACATCATATGATTGTTGTAAAGGCAGCATTCGAAGATATCCTTCCATATTATAAATGGGATCCTCATCAGAACCAATCACATCCCACTTATGTCTTCCGGCATGTATGAACTCATCAATATTATCAACCATGTAACTACCTTTATCATAACATGAAGGATTTAATGCATCCAAGGGCTCCTCTAATACTTCTTCACTTTCCAGATCATAAAATAAAGCATCATCAAAATCTTGGAAAGGGAAATAAATTACCGTGTTCACTTCTTGTTGTGCAGGAGCGTCAAAGGCTTGGATGACTTCATGAAATGGAAAATCATCCAGTACATCATCCCCGAGACTCATCTCTTTAATCATATTTTCACCTTCATCAGAAAATGAAGGACCTAGCTCTTCCAAGGGTTCCTTTACTTCTTCATCTTCTGAATCATAGAACAAAGTGTCATCAAAAACCTGAAAAGGAAAATGATTCACCTCATTCTCTTCATCTTGTGTAGGAGATATAGGATCTTGGAGAGTTTCATCGGACGAAGGAGAGGATACTAGTGCTTCATCCCCATAATTCACTTCTTTAGTCAAGTCTTTACTGTATTATATTGAATCATGGAAAAAATCTTGCTCCTATTTAAGGGGTTGACAACCTTCATAAATATCTCCTTATATATCAAAGGGTTCTTGGTATTGAGCATGGTACACATACCTGAGATCTTCCACAATCTCAGTGGTGAATCCTTCGTCCTCTAGGGATATTGAGATATTTTGAAGGGAATCTTCATATGTCTGGAATTGTGGTTTCACAAACTTAATAAACTTATTTATGAGGTCTACGAAATATGATATACCCTTATATTTGCAACAACCCTTAATCCAATCTTGCAAAAAAGACGACAGGGAAAGTATGAACAATTTTACCAGAACATCCCCCACTTCAAATTCTATCTCACTTATATACTTCAAGAATTCTACAATGTGATTAATTAGGATGCCTCTGAATCTTGGAGAGTTGTTTAACCATTTTATATCAATATAATGTGGGTATCCTTGAAAACTTTCAAAATCAATAGTCAGATACACTTGTTCCTACGGTGCCATGATCCCATATCTTGGAAATATCACAAAGTTGAGAGTAAGGTGGAACCTTGGAAAAGGTCAGTGGAGTCGTCAGATATCCTCTTAAGGATTATCAAAGAGAGTGAGGGAATCACCCTTAGTGCAATCGGTAGGTAAGCTTCGTAAGATAAAGGCTTTGAGGGAAAGGCTGGCCAAAAAAGTGTCGTGAGGAATATTGACTCAATGTTCCCTGATAATAGCACCAAAAATGTTCTCACACAATATTTACTTGCCCAAATCCTAAAGGAAAGTAGGTCAAGATTGGCGTAACACGAGAGTAATCCTGTCACTGTCACCCCAACAAGATACCCTTTTCTATTTAGGAGGAAAAACCTTCTCCAAGGGATACATCCTTAGACGTAGTGGGTTGATGAAGGGAAATAAATGATAAGTAAACTACCCCTCTCTCTAGGTCACTCAAGTCAAGTTTAAGTCTTGAAGGATGAAGCAAAAGAAATATAAAGTGTACCTACCCCTTACCAATACAACAACAAGTGTTAAAGGCAATAATAAATGATAATGATGCTTGAACAAGACAATAAACTTGTGAATATATGTTGGTTGTCTATGTATGCAACAAATGACAAGTAGATGATAGGGATAAGTAAATGATAACAACTGCAAATTCGTATCAACAAGAACGCACTTGTGCAGACAATGTGAACAAGAATTTAAAGCATGAATGATAATAACTTATCTTTATGTGATTTCTCTAAATATATCAACCAACAATTGGATTTAAACGGGTTGTCTAATTTAAATGTAACAATAGTAAAATAGAAGTAATGACAGTAGTAAACAAGCTTCGGAAATGTAATATGCTAAGGCAATTTAACAAACACTTGAGCATATATTGATAGTAACTTGCCTTGTATGAATTATGGGTTGTTCTAAGGTGGTTGGTAGGATGATATAGACTGCAAACAATGGTTGTAACAATGAATTATCACCAGTAATTAAGTGGTTGTTAGTATCTCTAGGCTAGGTTAGTTAACTAGTTAAAGTTAGTAGGGTAATCAAGTAGGAAACAATTTGGAGTTTGAGTTTGAAGATACTTTTCAAAGAGTGAGGTTTGAATAGATCCTTTCTAAGGGTATTGGAGTCAAGTAGGTGAGTTCCTTCAAGGCTGCTAACAAGTGATTTTACACATAATCCAAGAGGGAGAAAGACCTAGGCGGAGTAGAAACTTAAGTCCTCCTAGGTTTGACCTTAAGAAGTGAGGAAGCTAGGGTGGAAGCACTTATAGTCCCTAGAACCTTCTTCTTCTTGTATTTTTATGTATGAAAAGTACTTTTCACAATAATTAAGTATAAACCTCTAGAGAGCTAGCACTTTAGGGCCCTAGGGTTTCACTAGTTACTAGATCAATCCTATAAAGCTAGGCAAATGAAAAGCAAGAAAGTTAGCACTTTAAGTTTCTTACTTCAAGCATTAATTAAAACATGCAATTTCATAAACTTGTATGAGCAAGCAAACCATTACCATAACCATTTACAATGACAAAGTAAAAATCTACTTACTTGCACCAAGAATAATCATGTAAAACCATGCAAGATTGCCACAAAACTTCATAAAATTTGTCCAAGTGCCAAAAACAAGCCTTAAAAGAGTAGTTCTCTCCTTATTTCAGCCAATAACCCTTAGTAGGGTGAAAATTTCAGACCTCCACTCTCCCAAGTGAGAGTTATGATGAAAATGAATGTCACTTTATGTTTATTTATACCAAAATTTGACCTTTAATTATTTTAGGTCAAAATATGAGGGCTGACTTGGCCAATTTATTACAAAATTACATTTTTACCAAAATAAATTCAATTTACATCTAAATAGGCCTCTAAAGGTGACGTCATGCCCTCCTAGGGTGACGTTGGGCCTCAAGTGTGGGATGTTGGGCAAAGGAGATGAAACGTTGGGCCTCCAAAGGCCTTAAATTTACCCACACGTGCCAATAGTCTCGTGAATGCCTCCAAGGTGACAACCCCAACTAATAAGTGACATCTAGGGCTACAAAGGTGACGTCCAAGGCCTCCCAAGGCCAACGTTCAGGTGGGAGAAGCATGATACCTTGGGTCTAGGTCTTCCAAAGTGCCTCCAAAGGAAACATCCTTCCTTCATCTGGTGCAAGCTTTCAATATCTTCTTACCCCTGGTTGGGGTTTCAACATCCATATGTGGGTTTTGAGCCCCCGTGAAGGTCTGAGCTAATCATTCCCTCAGGTGTACATGTTCATCGGGCAAGGTCCTGCTAAAACAACAAGTACGCCCTCTAGGGGTTCATAAGTCACAAGGATCATAGCATGTAAATCACATCCAATAATTAAATTACCCAAACATGTGCATCAAACCCCCCTTATCCCAAACAAATGTTCAAAGACATTATGCAATTTGACAAGTTAGTTTTGTAGAGGGTCTTAGGGCGTCCTATTGGGATAACCTATTTTAAGTTTGGGGTGTTTCCCGGGTGGAATCTAGTCCAAGTCATGTAAGTGTATGAGGTGGCATGGGGTAAATATTTGGGCATGGGGTGCATGTGATAACAGGGAAATGTAGATTCCTACATGTGGGTGCCTTTGTGGAGGGCGAGTTGCACCTTGTCATGGATGCAATTGTTTTCTATCCCAATCATTTCCTTTTATTCTTAGCTTTATTTATTTTTATCTTTTTCTCTTGTGCTTCAAGGGAATAGTTGAGGGCCACTGTGTTGGCTTGATGACCAGAGGTGACAACGTTATCCAAAAACATTTCACGGAAATGAGAAGGTTGGCTCGTAATGAGACCCCCTTTCTCTTGGCTATGCCACCAAGAGCCACTACCCTGGTTTGGTGACCAGATGGGTAGTAATTTCATACCGCTACATGCCCATGGTCATAATAGGTTGGCTCATGATGAGACCTCCTATCCATCAACTAGTACCTTGAGTGTTTATGTTATCTTGTGGGTCCCCTTTTCTTACTGAGAAGCTTTTCACTGCTTTCTCGGGGATCCCTGGTGAAGCATCTCGAAGGTTTCAAAATTGGATTTTAACTCTTGCTAGATACTTTTACCCTCTAGGCCTTTAACCCCTTCTTCCCACGAGGTAAGGTACAACCCTTCATAGTGTAGCCAATCCCAATGCCAAAACAGGAAAGGGGATATGGAAGGAATAAATATGGAAATTGGTAAGTATGGAGGGAACATATGATGACTCTTAAAATATCCACCCAGTAGCAAACCATCCTAAAGGGAAATCAACTTACTAGGGAACGATGTCACCCTTCTAGGTTTGAACAAGGCAAAGAGGATAATTTCCAAGCAAACATCATGAAATGAAGAAGGATTCAAATACATATGTTCAAGTACTTCAAAAATCAGAGTGATACATACCATGATACCCGGACTCATTACCTCATGGAGAAAGACTCACTGCTACTTTAGGACTAGACTGGTGTGATGGATACTATTGTTGGTGATATGTGGACTACACTGAAGAAAAGAGGGTCCCTCCAGGGCCATGCTTAAGTTGTTTGGCTCTCGGTACTCCATGTTGAGGACCTATGGGCCTCGAGACGTGATCTCCTTAGTTATCCCTAGTCTAGGGGATAACAGAGTATATAGAACAAAGTTCACATCTGATGGAGAAATTGAGAAGCATAAGGATAGATTGGTTGCAAAGGATTCTCACAAAAATAAGGTATTGACTACATTGAAACATTTGCTCATGTTGCTAAAATGACTATAATATGCATTGTAGTTTCTCTAGCTACAAAATTTGGTTGTGAAATTCATCAAATGGATGCTAAAAATGCTTTTATTCATGGTGATTTACTTGAAGAAATTTATATGCAACAACCCCCAGATTTTATAAAAGTTGGCCAAGAACATATTGTTTGTAAGCTTAAAAAATCATTGTATGGGTCAAAGCAGGCTCCAAGATCATGGTACTCCAAAATTAATGAGTACTTCTTGAAAGATGGATTCAAAAGAAGTCCTTACGATCCTAATCTTTATGTCAAAAATTGCAATGGTGATATCATAATGGTTATCCTATATGTAGATGACTTAATCATTACATGAAGCAGTTTAAGTCAGGTATATGACTTCAAGAAGTAGCTAAAGAAGGATTTTGATATCACAGAATTTGGGTTATTACATTATTTTCTTGGCATCACGGTTTGGCAAGAAAAAGATAGAATTCTTCTATCACAACCAAAATATGCACTTGATCTGTTGAAGAAGTTCAAAATGAAGAATTGTAAGTCATCTCCAACTCCAATTGATGCAGGGACTAAGTTAAAAAACAACTCTATTTCTAAAAAATTTGATGGCATAGTATATAGATAGTTGGTTGGAAGTTTGTTTTATCTAACAACCACTAGACCAGATATTGCATATGCAGTTGGAATGGTTTCTAGATTTATGTTTGATCCTCATCTTGAACATTGGAAGGAAAATAAAAGAATACTTAGATACATAAAGGGAATTTATAAGCTTGGACTTCAATATAAATATGGTGGTAATTTTCAACTTGCGAGATATACAGACTTTGATTGGGCAGGAGACACTGATGATAGAAAATCAACTTCTAGATATATCTTTCATCTTGATTTGGGAGCAATCCCATGGAGTAGCAAGAAGCAAGATGTGATCTCTTTATCATCAACATAAGATGAATATAAAGGAGCAACACTTGCAACACAAGAAGCTACATGGCTAAGAGGTATTATTGTTGAATTGAATCATTCTCAAACAAAAGCTACAACTATTTACTGTGATAATCAAAGCACAATACAATTAACAAATAATCTAGTTTTTCATGCAAGGACCAAACATATTGAAATCCATCAGCATTATGTTCTTGAGTATAATGGCAGAAGTGTTCTCAGACACACACTTTTATTAAATAGGAAAATAAATTACATATGAGAATTTGCAAGAGTTTACACCCGAACACCTCAACACTCTTGCAATGAGCTATATATAAGATAAATGTCCTAACTAAATCTAGTTATGGATCACTTATTAAATAAACAAGTGTCCACTTACAATAAATGTTATCTTAACAATCTTCTAACTATACTCCTAATTTAGAGCCTAAGATACGACACCTGGCTAGAGTCATATCTTTCACAACAATACTCTATTTCTCAATGTCTCCATTTATTAATCAAATATTCTAGATTATTAATTTATTATTCTAAATTAATAATTATTTTATCAAAGTATTTTAAACTATGATATTTGTATTTTGGATAATCTAACATTCCCCCCTATTATCCAAAGATACATTACAACAGATACCAAGCTCATCCCTGATCTTAGTAAATTTTATTCTGCCAAGAGGTTTCGTGAAAATGTCGGAGATCTAATCTTCTGAAGGATAATAAATTGGCTTGATGACATCCTTTGCAATGAGTGATCTGATATGATGATACTTGGTGTCCACATGCTTTGTCTTTGAATGAAAAACTGGATTCTTGGCAAGCTTAATGGTTGACTAGTTGTCGATGAACAATGATGTAGCTTTTGTTTGAGAAATGCCCAAGTCTTGCAAAACTCTGTGTAACCAAAAAATTTCACATGTTGCTTCCCATGCTGAGATGTATTATGCTTCTGTTGTAGAAGTGGTCACTGTAGTTTGTTTCTTAAAACTCCAAGACACTACTGTTGAACCCATGTTCATTAAGTAACCTGATGTTGATGCACAATCATCAATACTTCCGGAAAAATTGGCATCTGAAAAACCGCCAAGTACAAAATTTTTGTTCTTTTTGTAAAGAAGACCAAAATCTTTTGTTCCTTGGATATATCGAAGAACTCTTTTGGTTTCATTCCAGTGGTTGTATCGTGGTTGTTGCATAAATCATGAAATAATACTGACTGCATAAGATAGATCTGGTCGAGTGTTTGTCAAATAAATCAAGTTGCCAATTAAATATCTATAAGTAGTGTTGTCTACCATTTCCCCCCCTTCAAATTTTGAAAGTTTCAAGTGTTGTTCCATAGGGGTAAGAGATGGTTTGCAATCCTGCATTCCAAATCATTGAAGAATTTATGCTGCATACTTACTCTGAGAAATGAAAATATGATGTGGACGTTGGAATACTTCAATTCCAAGATAGTAGTGAAGTAGTCCCAAATCGGTCATCTTAAAAACTGCATGTAACTCCTTTTTCACCTGTGCAATATGAGCATCATTGTTTCCCGTAATGATCAAATCATCTACATACATAACAAGAATCACCAGATATGGACCTTGTTGACGGATATACAAAGTATCATCAGATTCACTTCGTTGAAAACCAACTTTCCTAAGGTATTCATCCATTTTGGCATACTAAGCTCGGGGAGCTTGCTTTAACCCATATAAATCCTTGATTAATTTGTAGACTTTATGTTCCTATCCTTCAATTTCAAAACCTGGTGGTTGTTTCATATATACATATTCCTATAAGTCTTCGTTGAGAAAATAAATTTTTACATCCATTTGATGAACTTTCCAACCTTTTTTAGCGGCCAATGCAAGTGTTAATCAGATGGTATTCCATTTAGTTGTAGGAGAGAAATTTTCCTCATAATCAATGCCTTCCTGCTACGCAAAACCTTTAGCCACAATTCTTGCTTTATACTTGTCAATTTCTCCATGTGGGTTGTATTTAATTTTGTAAACCTGTTTGCATCCAATGGGTTTAACACTTGTAGGACAATCAACAAGTTTCCAAGTGTTGTTATCAATTACTGCTTGATACTCTTCAATCATAGCCTGTTTCCATTCTTTATGTTTTATTGCTTCTTTGTATGTGGAAGGTTCAGTAAAATCATTTGCGATCAAGGCAAAATTTCCTTCACTATTCTGTGATCCCCTTGTTCATGTTTTATTCTACTGATCAGGCCTTACATCTTTCAAAAGTTGAACTGCCCATTTTGGTAGTTGATGTTCACTTGTTTGGGGATCTAAATTACCATTATTGTAAATTGGATTAATGTAAACTGATGTTCGTTGATCAGTTGAAGATTTTGGAGGTGGAGAATCATTGTCAGATGAACTACCGCTGCTAGGATATTCTGATGAACTATTGGAAGACCCAGATGATGATGTTGAAGTAAATGGACTAGATGTATCATCTTCATATGAAGGAAAATCAAGTTCATACCAATTAGGTGAATTTGGTTGAATTTGCATTTTTCCTTTTCTTTGATTGCCTTTAGTTTCTAACTTTTGAAGAAGACTTTCTATTTCTTCAGCATTCTTACTTTCAGTTTCATCAAAAACTACATCCCTGCTCACAATAAATTTTCCATTAGACAAAATTCGGTACCCTTTCTTCTCATCAGAATACCCAATCATTGTGCATTTTAAGCTTCGTGAGTCAATCTTAGTTCGTTTTTTCTTTTGGAACTAAGGCATAACATACTAATCCAAAAACTCTGAGATGTTTAACTCGAGGTTTGAAACCAAACCATGCTTCATAAGGTGTTATTCTGTCCAAAGCAGCAGTTGGAGATCTGTTCCTTAAGTAGATAGTTGTATGGATTGCTTCTGCCCAATATGTAGGACTTAACTTTTTAAAGGTTAACATGGATCTTGCCGTTCCTAACAAGGTGTGATTCATTCTTTCTACGACTCCATTTTGTTGAGGAGTGTAGACATTTGTAAGATGTCTTCTTATCCCATTGTCTGTGCAATAAGTTTTGAATTCATGAGAAGTGAATTCCCCTCTATTATCGGTCCTGAGAGTGCCTATCTTTTCTTTAACTTCATTTTCAACAAGTTGACGAAAAATCTTAAAATTTTCAAATGCTTCTGACTTTTGCTTCAAGAAGTAAACCCAAGTCATTCTAGTGAAATCATTGATAAAGAGTAAAAAATATGTGCAACCACCTAAAGAAGTTTGTAGTGGACCACAAACATCACTATGAACTAGTTGCAATCACCTAGTTGCACGCCATGAACTTGTTGGAAAACTCTCTCGACTTTGTTTTCCATAAATGCAAGCTTCACATTTTGTATTTTCCTTCTTGAAAGTTGGAAGTCCCTTAACCATCCCTTGTTTTTGAAATTGAGAGAGACTTTCAAAGTTGAGATGTCCATATCTCACATGCCACAATCTTATAGGTGAAATACATGTACTTACTGCTCCTGTAAAATCAAAATGCCTTGGAATAAATGTCCCTTTCATCCTTAACAGTTTTCCATCTTCATAACCTGTCATCATTGTTTGCATATTCTGTTTGACTGAATTAATCTTAACTAAGCAAGCTTCCATAATCACCTGATGTCTTGCTTGTCAAATCATGACTAAAGACAACAAATTCTTTTTAAAGGTTGGTACATACCATACATTTGACATCATTCTTTCTCCAATATCAGGTAAATAAACTTTAACTACACCTTTTCCATAAGGAGTATGTTTGGTATTATCTGTAAGAAAGACGGAATTAAGATGGCATTCTTGAAAATTCCAAAAGAAGCCACGTCTAAAAGTCATGTGTTGAGATGCTCCTGAATCTAGAATCCAAGCATCTTCATAATCACTTTGAAAATCGGTGGAAATCTGTGATGTTGAAGATGAGGTAAAGATATATTCTGAACCATCATCATTTCGATCATTTGCAAACTGTGTTGTGTTTTGATGAAACTTGGAAATTTTATCAATGGAAGTTTGACAATCTTCTGCATAATGACCAACTTTGTTACATATTCTATAAACAATTTGTCTTAAATCTCTTCCACTGCCTGAATTATGTCCTCTACCTCTGTTTTGAACTCTATTTGGAGTTTGTCCTCTGCCTTGATCGTTGCCTTGAAAATAGCCTATGCCTTGACTATTTCCTCTTTCTTGAAAATACCCTATGCCTTGACTGTTTCCTCTGCCTTGAAAATAGCCTCTGTTTTGACTGTTTCCTCTGCCTTGAAAACTTCTCCTGTCTGAAAAATTGTTTTCTCTACTTTGGCTTCTATCACGACCTTGTACAAAATGTCTACTTCTAGAATTGTCAGTTGAAGATTTACTTGTGATGGCTTCTGTGAAAAAACATCTTCCCAAACTTGCTTTTTCTTTCCAAAATTTTTGTTGTGTTGAGATAACATTTCACTTGTCTCATCAAATGTAAGCTTGTCTAAATTTCCAGTTACTTGTAAAGTTTCCAAAAAAATGTGTATAGGAAGAAGGAAATCCATCAATTAAGATTGTGGTCATGAAACTATCATTTACTGCTTGAAAACCAACATTTAGTATTTCCTACTTAATGTTCTTAAGTCTGGAAATATATTCATGTACATCACCTCCTTCAGTGAATTTCTGTTGGAGCAACTTTAATTGATGATCAACTTTCTTTGATTCAGGCTAAGTATCAAATGGATCCTTAAAAAATTTCAAAGCAGACCATGCATCAGTAGTATTTTCAATGTGGACACACATCTCATCATTAACTAAAGATTTGATGAGTGTTAATGATTTGGCATTTTTAATTTCCCATTTTGCTAATGTAGCTGCATCTGTAGGTTTATTTGGCTTAGTATCTTCATTACACATATCACGCCAAAGTTCATTATAAATGAAAGTGCTTTCAATGAGACGTTTCCATGTCTTGTATGATTTTGTGCCTTCAAGTTTATCGGAGTCAGAGAACAAAATAATTAATTTCGACATTGTAGTGTTGAATCTTTGCACCAAAAAGAATCAAGAAAAAAATATCAAGATGAGCAACACACCACACACATCACGCAAAAAAACGATCTATCGGGGCTTGGCCTTGACCCTCATATAGTCATTGAAACAAGAGAGAAATGACTGAGCTTTGCACTTGGCTCTAGTCAAATTCTAGGTAACTTTCAAAATTTTACTCCTTACACTCCATCATTCTTGCAAATTTTGGTAAAAGAAAATATCACCCCCCCTCAAAGTAAAAATACTTTGAGTTACAAAAAAAATTGTTACACAAAAAAAATACTGCATAAAATTCAAACTAATAAAAAAATTCCGTGGTGCTTGCGCTTTGAAATAGAACTAAACCATAAAGCAAATGTTGGTCTGGTAAATGCTTTAAAGTTGTTACAGTCCATCAAATACAAATATCCAAATATGGGTGACTAGATGTCTTCTGCGCGATGTCTTCTACAGAATGGAATGGACAAATAAACCTGTTGCTATTTCATAAATATATGATAGATTTGTCCACCCAATTCTTCGATTCGGCCATCATCTCAGATTTCTATTATGGAGAGGCAAACAGTGGTGAATAACATGTATAAGTAGACAAGTTGCAGCCTGCAAGGAAAGATGTTACTCACATCATGTCTTTTGAGTGCCTCTGCAATTTCAATTACAGTCTCATAGAGCTAGCCTCCCTCCGTCCGAAGAATTATATCTTGTGTCGAAGCTTTGAAATTGAAAGTAAACCAAATCAAAAATTGAAGTAGATGTTATGTCGTCATATAATTTTCACCAAGAATAAATCTTCATGAAAAAAACACTAGAAACCCGTGCAAAATTTGCAAATGATAGGCATTAGTTTATATAACGATTTCAAAATTGAGGAATCACTCAACTCTCAGAATTTTTTTTTGTCTAATTTTAGTAAGAACCTTCAGTTATCTATTGTCGATTCCATTCTACAACATTTTTAACTAGGCCCTTCAATTTATTCAACATTTGTGGCTTCCTCCATTTAGCATGTGTATAATATGTTTCGGCTCCTCCAGTACCAAGCAACACAGCTAAATAATGCTTTCCACCAGGATCAACAAAAACTCTATGCACATGTTGATCCCCAGTTCGACTAACAGAGAGGTCAAGTTATCCAAGGCTCCTGTACCAAGGATTGTCTTTTTGTCTGTTATGGGTAAACTGCAGCAACTGCCAAAAGATGTGATTCACTACTGAGAAGCTGCTCGTTGGGCATCAATTTATCTGACAGAGTGCGCACGGATAATTTCATGCATTCTAATAGTTCCTGGTAGCAATTTTCTATGACATTGGCGGAAATTTGTGTTCGTGAGAATTTTCAAATCGGATAATTGTAGATAAAAGAAATGCAGGAGGTAAAGGAAAACAAGTTTTGCCAATGGGGCATGAAATAATTGCAGAAGACAGAAAAATTATTTTCCCTTTTAAAAAAAATTAACTGACCAATTTACTAATGGAGTGCATTGGTCTGTAGAGATGAAATCATCTCCTCAGATCAGCTAATCTCCTCTTCAGTTCAGCTGCATTATTGGAGCTCCGATACCACAATAATGACAGAAGTGTCCTCACACACACACTTTTATTGAATAGGAAAATAAATTACATATGAGAATTTGCAAGAGTTTACACCCAAACACCTCAACACTCTTGCAAAGAGCTATATGTAAGTTAAATGTCCTAACTAAATCTAGTTATGGATCACTTGTTAAATAAACAAGTGTCCATTTACAATAAATGCTATCTTAACAATCTTATAAATGTACTCCTAATTTAGAGTCTAAGATACGACACCTTTCTAGAGTCATATCTTTCACAACAATACTCTATTTCTAAATGTCTCCATTTATTAATCAAATATTCTAGATTATTAATTTATTATTCTAAATTAATAATTATTTTATCAAAGTATTTAAACTAAGATATTTGTATTTTGGATCATCTAACATTATAGGACTTAAAGAAGTATCCCCTTAATAAGTGTATTTTATCCCTAATAAACATTAAGGGGGAGTGTTAAAACATAGATTAATTAAACTGTAATGTTTATTAGTGAAGACGATGAGAAGGCATCTAGAAGCTAAAATAAACAAGAGCAGCAAAGCTGCATAATACTGCCTCCTAATATTTTATTTATTATTATATATAGTTAATAATAGCAATGGTAAGTGATTGTATAATTCAAGTTATCCAATTGCTAAAAACAAATATGAAATCATAAATTGA
>ML785583.1:141069-151421 GCA_009831015.1 Picea engelmannii
GTTTCTAACTAAAATGACAACTTTAGTATTATACTACAAGTGAAAAACTATTAAATTGTAATATAAATACCATGTAACTATTAGAGAAAAAAACCAAAACAATTTAATTCAATTATTATTGTACTATAGGTGAAAAACTATTAAGTTGTAACATAAATATCAGATAACCATTCTATGTAAAAACAATTTAATTCAATTAAACCATTTAAACTCAATTAAAATCACGAGAGACATCCATTAAATTATAAAAATGGATATCAATTAAACTCATCTACTATATACACATGATGTAAAGAAATTTGATATAATATAATAACAATATATATTATAATATATAATATAATAACAATTTCCTAATTTTGATGTTGATTTTTGTGTAAAGAACACATAACACAAGTTATAAATTCTATAACAAAGACCATGCATAGTACAAGTTACAAATTATATAGGGGATGGAGGTTACAACTTGCAAGATGTATGCATCACACATTGCATAAGTTGCAAATATTATAACACGGGTTGAGAAACACCTGCAAGCTCACAACTTACAAGTGGAGAGGATTCTTTGGAAATTGGACCATATCACATCCTGAAGGTTGAAAAGTGAAGGCTGAGAGAGAACAAAAGATCAAGGGTTCAAAAACATTGCTCAAAACCTACATGAAACTATTTAATATTAAATTGCAATTGAGGTGATGGAAATTGTCTTCTTTTGGCTGAAGCTAGAAAACACTTTCTATCCGCATTTAAATACCTTCTCACCTTTGTTTTTAATGTCTTCCTAAATCTTGATAATAAGAATAAACATGGGTGTGACCAACCTCTCACAAGCTCTATTTTATTTCATTTTAGAAAACATTAGTAGTTGTTATTTAAAAAAGCAAATCCAAAATAATTCAGTAATATTTATTATTTCATTATATTAATAACCATAATTATTTCAAATTTTGAAATCCATAACTTTTATTATTATCTATTTTTTTCCTTTTCCCGTAGGTTGTAGCTATCTTGGCACCATTGCATGCATACTACTTAGTGTTTGGTAGATTGTTTTTGTACACTGATTGGATCTATGTGGAATTGAGGCATAGAAATTAGTTTTGTATTTACAATAAAAATTAACAAAAACACATATGACACATAACATTTAAATGACAGGAAAAAATAAAAATTAATCATCACAAGAAACCCAGTCATAAAAAAATTACTTTTAGGGTAGGACTATTGTCAAATTTATACCCTGATTACCACCATCAAATTTAAGTTTTGAAAGTTTAAGAAGACACTATTCACTAAGTTCATTGTTAAATTCAGGACTAGTCCAATTAGCTTAAATTTCAAAAAATAGAAAAATTATGTTTGAAAAAAAAGGATTTATTAATTCACTCTATTTTTTAATAAAAGTTATTAAGTACATTTACATCCCAATATGATAAAGATATTTTCATATTTATCACAATATATAGGTTTCAAATAATAATAATAATAATAGTAATATCATCCTATGGCCTTTTGCATTGAATATCCCTTACAGATGTCCCCCGGATGGGGTGTCAGCATGACATTTATCCACGGTAGAGTGTCAGCATGACATTTATCCACGATAGATGGAAGGGGGTCATCGTGCCACTTGGAAGCCCGAACCTCAATGTAAAATCTTGATAAATGCTCCATGTCTTGTCGATGGTTGGAGTACTAATGACCCCAATCTCCTGGAACATGAGAGAATTAAGAGGCACATGGATGAAGGTACAAAGATTATGAGGGGAAATTACTCAACCATGATTTCAGTGTTGGTGGTAATAACTTAACATTCATCATCTCATTTTATGGGGAGGAAACCATCGACGATGAATGGAGGTTTATTTGTGTTTGACATCCTCTAGTTGCCACCCTAAATTATGTTCACTGGTTAGATCTAGGTAGATTGACTCTCACCTTCAAAGGACTCATTGACTCCTTCGCTAGCCCTATGCCAAGGATCTGGGAGAGAGGGAGATCACGCAAAGGTGGAAATGCCAAGGATCTGGGAGAGAGGGAGATCACGCAAAGGTGGAAATCTGTGTAGGAGGATGGAGAGGAAGTCGATTGGCACCATGATCTCTTCCAATTTCTCTGAAAGTGCATATGTAGCTTCGCCACTCCACAATGAAAAAGAGCAAGGGGAACTGACTTGGTGGCAGGCGGCTAGAATTTGTGGTTGTCAAGTTGAGTGGTTTGAAGTGGATTATGATTCCATGGTAGTTGGACGTCAGCCTACCTCTACCCCCTAGCTACTTCCTCGGTTCATAATGATCCTCTTGATAGCTTGGATGATACATGAGGTGCATTCTCCCCCTCGAGCTCCTCTCATGTTCGTTCTATTGATCCTCAGCTGACAGAATCCTCTTCATGCCTGTCTATGGAAGAGCTCATGTAGTTAGTTTTTGAAGTCCGTTACGAGGTGGAAAATTTTAAATTCAATATGGAACTGTTGAACCAACATATCTTTTGGTTAGTGACTTTTCATGCATGCATGACTCTCCAACATTCGGCTTCAAAAATTTCTTCCCAGGATTTCATCTTGTTCAATGTCCCCGTCCCTCTATCGATGAACAATCAACCTTCTTCTCATAATCATCATATTCTGCCTAATGTCTAATGGTGGTTTTTTCTATTGAGACTATTTTGGTTTTAGTTTTCCTACTTCAACTCTTAGTAGGGTAGATATTTTGATGGAAGAACTAAGTAGCAATGACAATTTCTCTCTTAATCTACTATTGTATTATTTTTTGTCCCTTCGGGGAAGTCTCAAGATTGGTCAATGGTTATGTTGGGTCAGTTTCCTCTCATGGTGACCCAGGCGTCAGCGAACTATATGTTCGTATGTGAACTTTCATAGTAGGTAATACAATACTTTCTTACTTAAAATTAAAATATATCCCTTACACATGTTTCCTTCTAATTTTTCGCTATTATGAACAATTTTTTTCAAAAGATTCACATATCTTCCTATAGCATACATCCATCTCGTTCTTATTGGGTTACAATGCTCGAGTTCATGATCTATATGTATAAGAAGATGCATAGAAATATTAAATATTGTTGGTGGAAATTCCAATTCCAATAAACATAGGACTTCAATGTCCTCTTCCCTCAAATGATCAAAGTTTGAAAGATCTAACACACACAAACACATTCTCTTCAATGTCCTCTTCCCTCGAATGATCAAAGTTTGAAAGATCTAACACATGCAAACACATTCTCTTTAATATAACCATACAATTGTCTTGATATGACTACAATAAGAAAATTATCATCAATTATGACATGATAGTCATGGGTCTTGAGGCCTCTTAAGATATTATTGTCAGTTTGGTTTCTAATATTACTACTTACATATCTAGTAGGAAAGCGAGTTAGAGACATCAACTTTAAGAATTGTACATGTTGTTCCTTTGTCCACACATAAGGAACACTGAGTTTTCTATATTTTCCATCGCTATATTTTTCAACCCAAAAATTTCAATGAATCTTTAGTTCTTGAAAGTCTTGACATGATGACACTATATCATATGCACCAAAAATAGTTTCTATAATAGCATACGCTATGTTTTTCTCAATATGAATAAAGTCAACCATGTTCCTAATGGATATATGCTTAAAGTATGGGAACTTGTAGAATATGGATAATCACTTTACATTGCAATCATTAGTTGGATTAGTTTTACTACCATAAATGTCACCACTATTGATAAACTGCATTTTTTTTCTCCATTGTCACTAATGTATTCATTCATTATTGCTAATGGTGCTTCATGATTCTCTTCCTAACCATTGAAACACGACTTTTGTTGATGGTATGGTTGCTCCACTTTAAGGTAAGCACGATGTCCACAATAAATACACTTATTCAAACTATTTGAGTGCCTCACAAAACCCTTGAATATGAAAATCAGAGATCCATGGTATCTATGAACAGTGAGACCAATCAATGTGTCATATGTAGGAATATTGTGTATCGTAAACAATAAAGAAACTCTTAAAGTGAATTTGATTGAATCACCGTATGTTAAAAAATTAATTCCTTTAAACAATTTTGTTAGAGACTGAATTTGCTTATATTTAATTTCTAGGCTCAATTCTTCCAAATTATTTGCAAAATTAATTTAATTTCACTGCAATAATTTTGTCAAATGAATTGCAAGCATCGTCATTCATACCTTCTATCAAACAATTTGCATGTTTACTCTGCAAAGTTTGGTTATGCACTCGGCTAATTGGCCCATGCAGGCTCAATGTTGAAAAATGGGCTCTAATACCACTTTATAATGTTCCTAGCCACCCAGGTTGGGCCATGCCGCACAAATATTCTCCTATCTCTGATACCACTTTGCAACATTCCCATCCCACAACTAGCTCACGTCACTGCTAAAATGACCGAATAATTTTTTTTGATACCAAATTAAAATGTGGAAATAATACACAATATGAAGTTCAAGCTCATTTAGTTTAGCATGCTAATTAAAGAAAATATAAATATATCTATTCTAAATGTGCGCAGTGATAACTAAGTGAAAATAGCATAATTCCACCATAAATTATAGATATGTTTGCATCAGTATGCTCATAGCAAGTAGCCTTTAACCAAATACAATTTCAGATTAAATTGCACTGCAAATATATCAACAATTATCATGAATAAAAACAACACATCAGAACACTTATCTTAAGGAAATGTGCAACCCGCTGCAGAGGACGAATTTCCATCCCAATCGTAGCCTTGGTGTTCTAGTTCTCGACAGCAAGACACCCCTGAGATGGGGCTATGAATTCACAAGAGACAAAGGTCCATAAGGCTGGCTAATGTCTCCCTTTCAGTAATTAAACTCTCAGCTATATTCCAGCCCACCAACAAGCTTCCCCTCAACCTGCACAACCCAAGGGATGGAATCCCCCTTCACTACTCACAGTCCCTCAGGCCTTTCCACTCTCCTCCATGGATTCCAACCATGGATGATTTTAAGGATAGAAATTTATTTTTAAATGTATAAACCTTGTCGAATCTTACTAATCCTTTATATTCCAACTATAAAATATTTGGCGATATTTTTGTAAAAATATTCAAATTTCTAAGGATTTTATATAGTTTGTACAAATTTTTGGCGATTTTTAAGGTAAAATAATTTTATCCTATAGAAATTGGGCGAATCATTTTTAGAATAGCAAATCTTTTTGGGGGAAAAACCATGGAAAATGAGCCCATGAGCGAAATTTATCCCTTAAAATTCATCCCTGATTCCAACACAGGTTGGACAAGAATTCTACTTGTTGGGACTTCAAGAATTATACATTTGCAACACAACTGGGGCTATAGAATACACAAGAGATAGAGGTCCCAAAGGCTGGCTAATGTCTCCCTTTCAGTAGTTAAACTCTCAACTAAATTCCAGTCCACCAACAATCTTCCCCTCAACCTGCACAACCCAAGGGATGGAATACCCCTTCACTGCTCACAGTCCTTCGGGCCTTTCCACTCCCCTACAGGGATTTCAACACAGGTTGGACAAGAATTCTACTTGTTGGGACTTCAAGAATTCTACATTTGCAACACAAATCCGCCCAATATCCAAAATGCATGCTCCTTAGATGAATTTCGAATGGTTCATCACTCCCAGGCACACAACCTCTTTTTCCATGAAAACTACATCTCCAATCAACCACCAAACATGTCCAAAATCGTTTCCTACAAGCTCCCACACTCAGATCTCTATTGTTGATCCGGAAAAATCCATGTAAAAAATAACTTTCTATCTAAAAACATCAATGTACCAAAATTTGGTTCCCTACCCATACAAATTTTCTATCTTTCTCTTTCTTGCTTGACTTGCACTCTTCCCCAAGTTGATTGTACTCAGCCCCCATGCTCTAAATAACTATGTGAAGTGACTCTCATAGCAACCCTCTTACATGAATTCAATGATTGTACTCTAGAACACTCAACAATTAATGGAAGGTTCATGGCAAGGATAATTTAGAGAAGAATAGGAAATGGGTTTTGGTTTAATAGATATGGGTGACTCTCCCTCTTGGACCCATACCCTCTCTCGTGGATACTTAGCCCCCAATATTTGTCTGTGTCTGTCTGCAGTTGGTGATACATTTCCTTCATTATATTTCAATTTACCTCATTTACATATTGGCTCTTGGACATACATCACATTTACAATATACATCACTTGGCTCTCGGCCACATGCTATATTTACAATACACATTGCTAGTTTGGGGTTGAAAATGGATATGTTACAGAATACATGGTAGATACTCATGCAAGTAAGAAATTTGTATGGTTACAAAGGTTGTGTTCAGGTATTGGGTTTGTATAGCAAGCTATAAGGTTAGATTGTGACAGTCAAAGTGCAATATTTCTAGCAAAGAACCTGACTTATCATTCTAAGAAAATACACATTGATGTTCAATATCACTTTGTGAGAGACATGGTTGAATACAAGAAGGTGTTGTTGGTGAGGGTGGACACTTTGAAGAATATTGCATATCCATTAACAAATTCTCTAAGAACTAAGTTATCTTGGAGTAGATAAGCAATGTGAATTGCTAACTTGAATTGTTGATATTGTAATCCTTTCCCCCCCTGTATGAAAAGAAAAAATAAGTGGGAGAATGTTGGATATGTGTTGTATTTTTTGCACAGTTAGCCTCACACATGATGTATGTGTCAGGTGTAGTGGGGGGGTAGGGATCGTAAGGAGGTTTGGGGGGTAGAGCCCACGAAAAACAATTGGGCAGTTTTTTGGTATGTTTTGGGTGGTTTTGGAACACGGTTTTCCGACCCATGGTTTTCTAATTTCATATAAGGAATTAAGGTTGTAATATAATCCAGGTCAATAGATTAAGGTTTTGGATGTCGTGGAATCATATATATTGTATTTGTAAATGGTGAAGTTAATATACTGAGAGTTAGAGGTGTTGCTCTAAACATTTGTTTGTTTTCCCAATTAAGGGTTTCTAGGGTAAATTTTTTAGTACTACGTGTGAATGTTATTGTTTTTTTTTCTATTTTATAAAGAGTCTATGTAAAGGGTTAAAATGCACAATATGATCCTTCTTTTGGAAAACATGCAATGTAATCAATGCATGAGAACTTTAAAAGAATCAAAATTAGTGCTAAGGAATGGATCATAGCTCAAAAAACATATAATTAGAAGGACCCAAATGAGTTAGAAGGTAATATGGAGTCAATATATGAGGATCTTAAGAAGAGGCCTATTTTATAAGGAGTAAAAGAGACCATTTATAAGAATGAGAGAGACAAGAACAAGTTAGTAGCTCAGGAAGAAACAAAATGGAGACAAAAAAGCAAGGAAACTTGATGGAAAGAAGGATATGAAAACACAAGGTCCACATACATGCTCGAGCTAAGAAAACCCAAAATACCATCTTGAAGTTCACTAACAAAAATGGTGATGTTTAGATAGGTTTTCAAGAAATAGGAAAGGTAGAAATGGACCATTTCAAGGGCATTTTTACTGAAACTGGGTAGAGCAATACTAGGGAAATCCTCCAAACTCTTTCTTACCTTACGAGGATAGTAAAAGAATACCATAACAAAATCCTAAGAACTCTTATTATTGAAGAAGAATTAAAGGATGCATCGATTTCATTCCAAAGGGACAAATCTCTTAGATTGGATGGTTGCCCCATCGAGTTCTACAAAAGCTTCTATGATCTCATAGGAAGGGATCTTCTTACGGTTGTAGAGGAATCCAAATCAACAAATAAGATTTATAAATCTATTAATTCTACCTTTATCACTACTATACCCCAAATAAAAAGTTTTCAAACCTTTGATTTTCAACCATCTATTTCTTTATGGTTGTGTAATTTTCAACATCTATTTCTTTATGGTTGTGTAATTTTCAACATTTATGTCTTGTTGATTTGACATAAGTTAAGGCTACAATTATTAAGCAGATTAATATTTATATTAAAGAAGATAGGGAAGATTTGTTTTTGTATTCACAACTATCACAAGTGTTTTTCATATTTATTTTATGCATGATAAATCCTACAAAACTAAAACTTAATGGCACATTTTGATATATTTTCTCTTGAATTGTCTAATGGATTGGGGTTGTTAGGAGAAATAATGTTCGTTGTTTTTGTTGTTTTTTTAATACTTCATAACAACCCCAAGACCAAAAATTCATAGATTTTAGATATGGGAAACCTCTTGAACGAGGTGAAATTTCTGAATTATATGATTTGCAAAATTTCTACAAAATCAATCCAAACAAAGGATTGTTGGAGCCTTACAGATCAACCCTAATAGTTTTTATGGATTATTTGATGGAGAATCAAACAAAAATGTGAATTCTTGTGGGGTTGGAGGGAGTCTCGTGATTTCTGAAAATCACGAGATACTTTATGAATGTGGTCTTCAAAATGGCACAAATAATTATGTAGAGATCAAATTAGTCTCCATGTTTATGGTCAGTTCCCATAATGATGGTATATTGATTGACATAAACATTTATGGAGATTCTAAACTGGCGGTGGAATAGTTAAGAGGGTAAGGAATCAAGAAAGTATAGCCTTACATGGTGGCCTTCAATTCATCGAGAACATAAAATATGCGTATTCTAAATGTTCGACTTTTTGGATTTTTTACGTGCATATTTTCCGATCATTTTTTACTGAAATCCGGTCAAAAATTGATGAATCTCTAGATTTGAGTGATTGAGTCTATATAATTGGAGTGCCCTAAAGGTTTTTTGGGGTGTTGAATCTATTTATGCATTCAAAAATGAAATTTACACAACAGAGAATGGTGATTTCACCAAGATCTCTTTGACCAAATCCTGGTGAAAAAAATTCAAAAAATCAAATGTTTAAACAACTCCCATAAAATATAGTAACTTGATTTGATCCAATTCCAACATGTATACCTTAAACACAATCAAGAACCCAACATATTATCTAAGAAAACATGCAACATTGATTTTAGCTATTTATCTTTAAGATTTATAGATAATACGATTGAGGTGACCCTCCCATGCAAGACTATTAGATTTTCACTAGGAAATCTTATGTCTTTATGGTATAAATGAAGAAGGATGATTACAAAATTCTTGGTTCTCTTCTTTTGAAATTCTTTTATGCGGTTTAGGTGCTCCCCCATCTTCGACTTTCAACTTCCTAGCACAATCCTAATCTATGATTATATGTATGGATGCTTTTTGCATGTTATTTTGATGTGTAAATGAAATCATTTCGACTTTGTCATATCCTTGAACCTTTTTGAAATTAATTTCATCAACCTTTGGGTTGTTGACCTTTTACTATGCAACCCTTTTATTTCGATCTATGGAAAGGATTACAAAACTATTTATAAATACCTTTTACTACGCAACCCTTTTATTTTGATGTAGGGAAAGGATTACAAAACTATTTATATTCATAAATAGTCAAATAAATTTGGTACAATGTATTTAAATGGATTTAGTTTGTTTTTCTAAAAATAGAGAGTGCATTTTATCTCTAAGTTTGGGTGTAGTTTTAGTTTAGAAAGGGTGTAGTTTTAGGGATTTAGTTTGTTTTTCTAAAAATAGAGAGTGCATTTTATCTCTAAGTTTGGGTGTAGTTTTAGTTTAGAAAGGGTGTAGTTTTAGTTTAGAAAAAGGTTTTATTTTGTTATATTTAGAAATTTTTTTTTAAGTATAAGTATAATTTTTAATTTTGGACAAAAGCACATAAGCTTAAAGATGTTCATGTTTTAGTTAGGTGTGAATTTAAATAAGTTTTTTTTATTGTATACATAGGCACACTATTATAGATAGAGTCATTATAAGGAAAACACTTTCTAGAAGAGGTTTTTGTGAAGGTTTTTAGTGTTATAAGATTGGGTAAAATTTTCAAAAAAAACTTCACTATTTGTAGTGAAGGTTTTAGTGGAGGTTTTAACAAATGTTCCATATAGATAAATAAAAATTGGGTGGGAGAAAGTTTTAGTGGAGGTTTTTTTGTTGGTGCTTGTATTGGTAAAAAACATTGATGCATTGTTAACTAAAATGCCCCGATGTGTACATAAAGATAAAAAAAACATCAGTGTTGTTATAATTATTACACATCGGTTCCGCCTTTTTGTTGTATGCAACACCGGTGTTTTTCTGGTTTATGTACGCACCAGTTCGTAATTTTTGTTTCATGCAACATCGATGCTCATATAAATATTACAAACTAGGTTGTTCTTTTTGTTTTATGGCACGCTAGTGCTCGTATAATGTGTATGCATCGATGCTTGTATTACTAGGCGCATTGGAGGGAAGTGAAATTTTGAACATTTGATGTGAGA
>ML785583.1:154917-171677 GCA_009831015.1 Picea engelmannii
TGTATAAGTTTGAATCCATAAATAGGGTCAATGCACTGAAAAACCATGGTATAGTCCAATTATACAAACTTAACCACTCAAATCTGTAGATTTAACAATTTCTAATTGAATTTAGAACAAAATTAAATGAATAATATCCCTATAAATAAACCTAGACTATGACCTAATTATATAGGTTAACATTAACAACTCACAACTCTCGTACAAGATACAAAATACTTAACCTTCGTTTAAATGTTCTATATTTTGGCTCTTTTCAAAAGATATTTTTCTTGTAAATTTATGTGACCA
This sequence comes from Picea engelmannii, assembly GCA_009831015.1. NCBI lineage: Eukaryota > Viridiplantae > Streptophyta > Pinopsida > Pinales > Pinaceae > Picea > Picea engelmannii. The sequence goes on from ML785583.1 coordinate 155,209, forward strand.
AATTTCAACCAAAAAACAATTAAACAACACCAAATACATAAATAACCAACACCGTATCAATAAAATTGAGCAAATTGCAACAAGAATGCACAGGAAGACTAAACAATCTCTTGTAATGATATACTAATAAACAAATTCCTAAGCCAACTCACCGTCATTAGATATACCTAAATATTCATTTATGCGTGGGGCATCCTCCTTCATCTTATTCAAACATTTGTCCTCACCTATAAGTTTCCATTAATATTAATAAGTAAAATAAAATGCATGTCGTTTAGTGCTCGCCGTATTTTCCATGCCTATCGGTTTTCGACTTGTCCCCCTTTTTGGATCAACCGTTTCATTTGCCGAGGTGGCAGGCTTGTGATTAGCCTCGGGAGCCAGGTTCGGAAGACCCTTGGAAGCCAGGCTAAAATAGCAGGGTTTCTGGATAGGTGTTTAGCGTAATCGGTATGAATATTAGGATTTAGGGTTTCTGGATAGGTGTTTAGCGTGATCGGTATGAATATTAGGATTTATTTAGGTACAAAAGGGCAGCTTTTGATTTGGTCGATGAGTAGGTGGGGAATCGATGGCTTGGCGTTGAAGGAAAGCAATGGGGAGGAGCTTGTGAATCACGGTAGAGGAGTGTCTCTAATTTATGATTTTCACAAGAAAGGAGGATGGATAGTGTTTTTTGTAATGTTGTTTTATATAAGGTTGTATATTTGGGGATGTAAATTTGGACAAAATCACTATTTTCTGTTATTTAAATTGTATTTTTGAATGCATAAATGGATTCAACTTGCTGAAAAACCTCTGGGGCACTTGAATTATACAAACTTATCTACTCAAATTTACAGATCCAACCATTCATCACCGGATTTTGAGCAAAATACGGAAAAAGTTGCCAAAAAACAACCAAAAGGTAGAACGTTTAGACTACTGCTTTAACTTGGGGGACTCAATTTTCTGTAGGACCTTCAAGTCTACCTGCAAGGTTGATGATATAATTGATTCTAAGGGTTGATGAGGCAGTGGATCAAATTTGTAGCTAGTTTATGGGTGAACAATACACATTCTGGTGAGTAGTATTCAATGCTGTTGCAAGTGGTATATACATGTCAAATATATTTGAACATATTTATCGAAGTAATCAGACTATATAAACTATATATACACCAACTCAACATTGAATACTGCACAACAGACTGATTATTGATTTACCCTAATTCATAAACATGAACTTGATGTACTTTCTGCCTTGTCCTGCCAAGTTAAACCAGACATTGTGAACATAAAATGTCATTAATATTGTGTTCATTTTAAGACTGCAACTCAGGCATGGAATTTCAGGTAGACCGTACCTGTAAAATGAAAATTCGTTGACAATTGGATTTTTAAAACACCCTTAGTTTGACATCTTATGTAAATTTTCTTATTATATACCATTTAAAAATATAAAATCCTGTAACCCCTCTATGATAGCTCTTCAACTCGTTCTAATGCTCTATTAATATAGAATTTTTAATTAAAATATAAAATAGATACGAATTCAACTAGTTCTAATGCTCCAATTATAAAAATTTTAATTAAAATTTAAAATCCACAAACCCATCTAGGAAAGGAATGCCACTCGTTTTATTGTTACTAAATGATGAATAATATTTTTATTTTTTTTAAATGTTACCAAATACAAAAATGGAAATTATAATATAATAATCAAAATAAAATAAAATATTACAACATATTAACAAATTAACAAATTTTATATTAACAAATTGTTTATTTTTATTAATTAAAGCTTAAAGTTTTTAGAGCTTTTTGCTCATTTTTCTTTTTTCTTTGAAGATGAAAAAAAAACTTTTAATAATAATTAAACACAGTTTATAATGTAAGGAAATGATAGAATGAAAATTAAATGTTTTTTCTCCATTAAATAAAATTTTGAAATTCTTATCAATTTTTCATCACAAACTTTCTTAACTTATTCTTTTGAATTTGACATTTCCCTACACAGATTTTAATTCTATTCTCACATAATCTCAAAACTCTTACTTTCTATTTCAAATATTCAAAAATATTTTTTTGGAAACTTCTAACTTATCATTCATTTCTAACTAAAATATCTACTTTATTATTACACTACAATTGAAAAACTATTGAATTGTAATACAAATACCATGTAACCATTAAATGAAAATCAACTTAATTCAATTGTTATTGTACAATAGGTGAAAAACTATTAAGTTGTAACATAAATATCAGATAATCATTCTATCTAAAGTCAACTTAATTCAATTAAACTAATTAAACTCAATTAAAAGCAGTGGAGATATCCATTAAATTATAAAAATGGAAGTATATGTACACAATTATTTTCATCTAATATATACACAATGTAAAGAAATTTAAACTGTCATTATATATTACCACCATCATGTTTAAATTTTGGAAGTTTAAGAAGACACTATTTTCTAAGTTCATTGCTAAATTCTAGGGCCATCAAATTTAAATTCTGAAAGTTTAAGAAGGCACTATTCTCTAAGTTTCTTACTAATTCTAGGGTTGGTACACTAGCTTAAATTTTTAAAAATAGCAAATTATGTTTGAAAAAAAATGATTTATTAATACACTTCATTTTTTTTTACTTAAAGTAATAGTACATTTACATTCCAATATGATAAAGATATTTTCATATTTATGATTATATATAGGTTTCAAAAAAATATATGATCCTAATTTTAAGGGGGTATATGGTCTAAATTCAGATACAAAAGTCATAAAGTTATAAAGCTAATAGAAATGTCAATCTTGCATAAAAATAAACATGGACAAAAACAACATGTAAATGAAGTACTTGGGAGGTGAGGCTCAAAGAAGAGCCTCACCTCTAAAACCAACTACTAGTAAATCACTATAAATTATGAAACCCTATATTTTCAGAGCAATAAACCCGTACTTGTATCAAAATACACCCTAAATTTAGCATTTTCCTCGCGTGGGCAATGTTTGTATGCATGCATAATGAGCTAGAGGAAGACACAGATTTGATTACCTCTTTGTGATTCTGCATGGGAGAATTTTACTACCATGGGAGAGTGATACAGTGTGTGATCATGTTGGAATAAAACTAATTCAATAGTGGCAAATTATCTCACACTTTCACACGCAAGCTCCTAGTTGTAGGCAAGAAATGGTGAAGGGTAGAGCCTTCTAGTTTTGGTAGCTTTCTTTTATAGGTCTTGATACATTCACATGCATCCTTAAAAGGTGCTTAGGTTCTTGAAATATGTGAATATAACCATCATGATGTAATTCAAGGGATGTGGAAATTATTAATATATTTTCGATGTGTCTAATAATATGGAGAGCAAACTTATTGTGCTTTACCATTTTGGATCAGTACAATTCTTTAAAGTTTTTCCTCTTGCAATGTTATGAATGAAAATGGTTTGGATGGGTTAGTAGAGGTGTCTTTTTAATCTAGTTTTAAGTACTCGAAGGCTTCTTCTTGTCTTAATGTCAAGTTGAGTTGGGTTGTTTTTCTTTTGTAGTTTTAGTAAATGGGTCACTCTTTGGTTCTAGATGGATTTGGTGTTCCTCACTTGTTTTGGAGGTGTTTGTAGACATATATTTTATTTTGTGTGTGTAGCTTAAATATCCTAAATTTCAATTTTGTGTGTGAAGCTTAAATAATTTGTCAAAAGAGAAATTTCTTCATCGAGAGAGAGAGAGAGAGAGAGATGTTTGAACACACAAAATGCAAATATTGAGAGAGAGAGAGAGAGAGAGGATGAATAGACATAAGTATTGAGATGTTTGAACACACAAAATGCAAATATTGAGAGAGAGAGAGAGAGAGAGAGAGAGAGAGAGATGACGAATAGACATAAGTATTGAGATGTTTGAACACACAAAATGCAAATATTGAATTACCAACAGAATAACTGCTCGTTGATTCAAAAACAATAAACTATAATTGTTCCTATCAAAAAAAGTCTTAGAATGTCCTTAGGAAATATGTTACAAGGCAATTTGAAGCAACAAATATTGAGGATAAGCTGAATTTTGAACATAGGCAAATTTGAAATAGTGACATGTGAAGTTGGACTATTCAAGACTAGGGGCAGGGATATTGATATCAAATTTCCAACAACAAAATTGAGAGATAGCTTTAGGAAAACGTTAGATTCTTTAGGGCAGAAGGCCATCAACAATGGGGTTCAAAGCAGGGCATGAAGTTGGAAAACTTCATTGGTTTGACCATAGGATTTGTTCAAAGAAAATATCACTGTTATGAACTAAGATGGATCAAGACAAGAACTTGGATTACTTCAACCATTAGAGAATAGGATTTGCTAAGATAAAATGTAAACAATAATTGATATGAGTTATATATGTATGTATGTACATAGGCAACTGCAAAATTTTCTCAAGAAACATAGAATTAAACAACTTGGATTTTGGACAACTTTTGGTTATTTTAATATTTGTAGCCTCTTCACATGATGAATCGAGAGAAATATTAGTTGAAGAAATTGCTTAAATTAGAAGAAATTATGATAGGTAAATAGGTTCTCTAGCATCAAGTTATTATTTACTAAGCGGAGGATTCTTGCTTGGTTCAATTAAAACATTGCCTAATATGTCAATCTTTAATCATTGGAAGCATTGTTCAAAGGATTAGATATGAATTTTGATATTGGGTTTTATTTTAGACCTTAACATTGAATAGGTGTTTCAAAATATTGAACTATCTTTTTAAACCTCAAATTTCTGGTGATTGTTTCCAATCACACAATGTTGAGGCATAAACTTGTTTTGTGGTATTTAATGGGATTCAAAAATGACAAATTAGCAATAATGACATAATTTGGTCATGGGAAATTTAGTATTGATATAGATGCGTTGTAGTAGCTTAAGTCATAATTAATGGTTATTGAGTTGTTTTTCTCCGAGGACCTCTCAAGGGGGGAAGAAAGCTAACGCCATGAACTAATCAACTTGAGAGAATAGTAGTATAATTCCATAAAAGTACATATCAACGAAAGTCCCAAAAAGGGAAGCAATGAGTATATACCTTAAGATAGTATGGAACTACACCTAGGGGATAGTTAACCTATTTAAGTAAGTTAACTATCTTTCAACGAAATTTGCAAAAAGGGAAGCAACGAGTATATACCTTAAGATAGTATGGAACTACACCTAGGGGATAGTTAACCTATTTAAGTTGGTTTAAGAAATGAAGGAAAACTTCTAAGTTTGACCCCAATGCTAGCAATATATATCTAACTTATTAAGCATTCCAGGAAGTTACCTTATGGAGGAAGAGAAAACAATGAACTTGCAAATTTTCTAATGATGATATCGAATGGTAGACCTCGTAACCATAAGCGACTTGAAAGGATGAGATGGACCAATGAAGTTAGATGAATGGGATACTGACATATGCCATTAGATAACGATGACTCGGTCTTACAAGTTATTGAGTACAATGACCCTTGAATTAATAAACCAGAGAGGTAAAGAGAACCATGGGTGATGATAAAAATATACAGGAAATTGAGAATTCAAAAAAATCAATGATTTAGGACATGATAGTATGGTTAGTAATAGTTTGGTGATTGAAATCCACAAAATTCCTCTGTAAGGGAAAATAATACATGGCTATAGATTGTGACTCTAGAGGATGGGGCTTATGTGAAAATCAACATTGTATAGACAAGGAAATATATGAAAACTTTAGTACAGTGATAGGGTGACTATACATATTTCATAAATTGTCAACTTCCTTGTTGAAATGATAATCAAAGAAACAATTTGTATCTAGGTGATCACATGGCACTCTTTGTACTAAATTATCCTTTGGGGAGTTAACTTGGGATGACAAACTTAAATAGGTAGATCCATGTAGGATGGATATTTTGATGATATTTCTTTCCTTAGATATAAAATCTAGTATTCATGCATGCTAATAAATTTAATTTTGTTGACGAATCATGTTAATAACACTCATGATGTTATTATTTCTCTACATGTGATAGGTGTTGATATGGTTATTATGTTCATGAAGTAAGGTTATCTTAAGAACCTATGGTATTTACTTATGATGCTATGTGATTACATTCAATTGTGTTGATAAAAAAGGCTATGGCTTGGTAAAGATGTGTTGAGATGATTATCATATTCATGATGACATGCTATGATGTTAGGATAACATTTGGTTCCATTTATTATATTTGGCAAAGATATGTTGAGGTTGTGATATTATGATAATATCTCCTGATGTGATGACATGATGTCATTGCACAAAATTATTTTATGATAAGATTTTTATGATGTCATGATGTGATGGCATGTGGTACTTACATACAAATTTATGATGAGATGTTTTATGATGACATACATGAGCATGCGGTAATGACAATGATGTTGTATTCTCATGATGACATGTGAGAGTTACCATGTGAATTATTTCTTGAGATTTTGATATTATGATTATAACTAATGCATTGGTTGCATTTGTGAAGTGGTTATTGTCAGGTTATTCACTAGTGGGCCAAGAGGGTCGGTTTATTTGATGATCTCATGGGAGCCCATACCTACGAGGGAGAATATTTACAAAGTAATACCTTATGGGCTGGGGAAAACTCAATCTAATACCTATGCCAATAATTATTATGCCTTGTATTGGAGTTACGATGCTAAAGTCCTCGGGAATGGTTGGAGTGTTGCTCATTAGTGGTGTTGTGGGATTGGACTCTTGATTTTTTTTTATTTCCGTCTCAGATAATTATTACCTTATGATTTCAAACATATTTTAATGCCATTGTTATCATAGAATAATTACACACTGAAAATTTCAACTGAAATAAAATTGCAACAAAAATAATTGAATCACAGAGAGATAGCCATGCACAATAGACACAAGATTTATCTTGGGAAAACCCGAACTCTAGAGAAAAACCCAACAAAATTTCATCTAGAAGAAATTTAATGCAAGTTCACAAATACATCACTAGAAAAATGAAGAATCCAAGCACGTAGAAAGTTGTGCCCTAGTGTGAGGAAGAACCCCCAGGCATGGCGCATCACTGGACAAAGATAGTGCAACTAGTAATTGAAAGTTGTCACTACAACTGGAAATTGGCACTAAGAAATTGGGCAATGTGTACTAGAAGAGGAGAGTTGATGAGATGTGTAATAATGAAATGAACTTGCCTTTATTTATACTAGTCCAGTCACCTTATTTTACTGGGAGGGTCGACTTGTCATTTTTTTCCTTTAACTTTATTTTATTTATGTTGTTTCTTTTACAAGTGTTTCTTCAATACTTCAATAGTGTCGACTTGATCTTCTTGTGCTTTCTGGATTCTTCTTCAATGGTTTCTTTGTATTTTCTTATGGAGAATGATTGCCCGAAGTTCCAAAAATTCAACACTCCCTCTAAACGAGGGAGACATTATCCATACTTGGATTTCTTCTATCATATAAAAGTTTCTTCATGAGCCACATTGATGATCCATCTCCACACAACTATTTCTAGCACCTTGAGTCTCAATGAAAAGCACACCTAGACCATCCATCTCCAAAAGTACACCCCTGTGAGTGAATGTCACCACAGGTAAACCCCTGTGAGTGAATCTGCCATTCTCTGTTGGTTAAACTACCAATCCTTGGAGAATGATGTCTGATGCTATATGACACGTGGAAGCACCTTGAGTCCACAGGTAAACTCCTGTAAGTAAGGACTATGCTTGGGCCCATTTACCCCATAAGTAAATGTATCCTTCTCCCTAGGCCATATCTGGGAGAAGGTCTGACTGATGCTTACGTGGGACACTCACACCCACAAGTACACCCTTGTGAGTGAATTTCACTTACAGGTAAACCCATGTAAGTGAATCTGTCATTCTCCAATGGTTAAACCACTAATCTTAGGAGAATCATGCCCGTTGCAACCACACACTAGAGGAATACTAACACCTTGATTCTTTTGTCCTTTGAAGACTATGCATGGGCCATTCACCATAAGTACACCCCTGTGAGTGAATGTTTGCCAATGTTTCCTCCTGGAGAACCGTTAGCACCTAGGGTATTATGTCTTTCGAAGACTACATCAGGGTCATTCTGCATTGGTAAAATCACCATGACCAATCCTAGGAGAATGCCTGCCCGATGTTTCTAAACATCAACACTCCCTCTCAGCAAGGGATGCATTCTACATCACATCAAGATTTTCCTTGAAGTAAACAAAATTCGTTGAGGAAAGAGGCTTGGTGAGATTGTTTTCTATCTGCTCATATGTGGATATGTGTTGAAGCTTCATCTCTCTCTTCTGCACCATGTCTCGAATGAAGTCCTGCAAGAAGCTTCCAAAGCCACACTCTTTCACGACTTGTGACACTGGTTTTGATATGCTCTATCTCTTTTGTATTGAGTGCTACATAAATTTGCTTCGTGCTTATCCTGGAAATTGTAACTGATCTTAAGATAAAGTAGCACCCCGAGGTTCTCAATATATCTATCGCACTCCCTGCCCAATCGAAATATGTATATCTCTGCAGCCTCACTTCACCACCTGAGACAAACCATATCCAACTGTACCATGTAAGTACCTCAGCACATGCTTTGCTGCAACCCAATGGAACTTCCTTGGATTCAACCAAATACTGGCTCAGGGTGCTCTCTGCAAAACAAATATTTGGCCTCGTGTTAACCAGGTACATCAAGGATCCAATCAGTTGCCTATACATCGTGGGATCCACCAAATCAAAATTTGAAGCAGAACCACTCAATTTCTTTTGTTTTGTCTCCATAAGTGTAGCCATGGACTTGCAGTCCATCATATCGAACCTCATCAATATCCTCTGATTCAGAAATATCTAATCTTATCTCTCTCACATCTCTAATTCCAAGAAATAATACATCTGGTCAAGATCCTCCATTTAGAACTCTGAGTCCAACTCTCTCTGTCACTGAAGAAAACCATGTTGTCCAGTATGCCTCACTGGATTCTCCCTCTATGACTGAGGAAAAACCCATACCCAAGTCCTCCTGACTGTTTTCCTCCTTTGTCACTATAGCAAATCCTATTGAAACAAGTGGATCCTCTTAGGAGGTCGTACATCTCCTAAAAGCCTCCTACCTTTGAATCTCCTGTTTGGCCTCATCAACTCATGACACATGTCTGTCAATATTGAAAGATGTATTTCTACCACATGAACCCGAGGGGGAAATCCATATGAATGATCATCTCTCTCTTTGAGATCAGGCTCACTCTGAGACTGCATGCTCCCTCTGAAACTTGACTCCCTCTAAGTTTGTACAATCTCTAGAACCATATGCTCCCTATGCATCTATTGACCTCCTATGAAGTCGAATATCTTATGAATTGTCATGGGAGGTTTCTCCTCCCTACTGGATCCATAGGGTTGAATCCCTATGAACTTTGTCTCCTTTCGAGATGATACTTGGTGGGGCCACCTGCCTCACCACTGGCGGAGCCACTTGCTCCTCCTCATAATTGTGACTCTATGTAACTTGAGAAACTCTGAGGTCATTTTCTCTCCCTGAAAGTATCATGGAGAGCTTCATGCCTCTCTACATCCTAGAAAGTGTCACGAAGCCAAGTTGGCTTCTTCCTGGTCACTACAACATCTCTAGGTAGATCTATTGGCTCGAATGGATATACTAAGTCCTCCTAATAGTCTGAAGGATGAACAACTAGACTAGAGGGATTTTTACGATCATCCTTCAGAGCCTCCTTGATCTGGAAAATCCTTAGACACCACTTATTTCTTTAAGTATAATCATGCAGTATCTAACTCAATCCATAATTAATTTACCGATCGTATTGAGGTGGTTTGCATATTTCTGATGAAGTGCTTTTTACCCAAAAACTCATAAATTGATGATTAGTTTTGTTAGCGTCGGAAGTCACTCCTGGATTGCTTGCAGGAGCAGAGCCCGACACCCATCATTTTTATGTCACGGTTTGTTTATTAGGAGTTGATCGAATGGAGATAAAGGCTCGAGGAGATATCACTTTAACTTAGGGATTGGGTCTAGCATGTATGGAACAAAGGAGGTCTTGATCTAACTTCAGCTAGTGGATTGATTGAAAGATGAGCAGGTGGAAGACTTACTAAGAAAGGTGAACAAACAACTTTGGGCAACAGGCTTTCAGCAGTTTGCAGAAGAAAGACTCTGGATGCAAGATCTGCTTGGTTCAGGGCCTCAAGAAACTGAAGGGGGGACTTGATTGTATCCTCCAATTCCAAGTCACTCAGCGATGAGAAAATCACAAGAACTGGTCAGAGACAACGTAACTATTACAGTGATCCAACATACATCATCCTATAACAGCCACAACTCGACTAGATCCTCCAATTCCAAGCTGTTCTAACACAGTATAACAAAGATGTAAAGAAACTGGCATTCATAAGGCAAGAAGTCTCAGAAGTCTATACATAACCAGAACATCAGTGCTTCATTAAAACTTTACAACTGGGAGCTCTACTCAACCATCGATCCTTACAAAAATGGAAAAAATGCCTACATATACTTGGAGCTAACTCAGACACTGAAGGCGCGATCATATCATGAATTCAATGCTTGACGTTGAGGAGATTCTCTATCAGGATGGGCTGTCAGTCTGCCTCAATCAAATCTGTCCTCTGCTCCCCTGTCATACGCCTCCTTAATTCATCATGGCTCGCGCCAGGGGGTAGCTGAGCCCTTTGAATGTTGAACTGGCATGTGCAGGTTCCTCTGGTGAGTTGGAGACTCGGCGTGGATTTCCTGAAGAGAACCGGTACAAGGGACCCTCTTGGGTAAATTTTAGCCGGGACCTCCATACTCTGTAATAAATGGGTGACGCGAGGCTTCACCCACCCTCTTTCTCCTTTTCTTCTGAGCCGAAGCGGCTCTTTAGATCCCCGAGTGGAATCCCTGATGAAAACTCGACCCAGTCCACATGTCTCTTCTTCTTTCCTCACAGTCTCCTGTTCTTCACCGTGACTTTTCCCCGACTCTGTATCGGGTTTCGGGGTTTCGCATTCCCCATTGTCAAGAGTTCTTGACCCTTTGAACTCCCGATCACTGATCCTCCGATGAGCGCTCTTTTTCCCTTAGCCCATCCGAGCTATACAACGGTCCATGTGACCTGCTACCATATGACCGCAACCATATAGCTTTCCATCGGGGTTTCGGGGTTTGCGACGTCAATGTGCACGTATCCTCTGGACTCGTGATTCTCCGATAAGCTTGACCTCCGCCCAGTTGACAACTGGCTCCCGCACTATGGTGCTCCTCTCGGTCCCACCATGACTGATAGTTGTTCCCCATCGATCGGGGTTTCGCGGATCGCAATTTTGAAGTGCACGAATCACTCATCCCCGGGATCCCCGATATCCCGATGGCTTCAACTCCGATGGACGCTTCCATGTCAGGACCCTCCCCGATAACGTTGATCTCCTGCCACGCGTCCTTTCCAGATGGACGGTCCCTATTAACTCTCGGGGATTCGGGACTTTCGCTGTCTTGTTTCTATTTGTTGTCCCGAGACAAGAAATATCGCTAACATTAGGCTCCATGGGGGATAGAGTCGTCCCTGCGATGCTCTAAGAACTCATTCCGTTGCTTTAGTGCCTTGTTGTTGGGCTATGGAGTCATGTTGAAAACATCCCGCTGCTAAAAATACAGGCCGAAAAATAAAAGCAACAAAATAAAGCTACATTCTCAAAGGAGCTTATTTATATACAATCCTAAACTAATAAAATATTTTACACGGGCTAGGTGAAAGAGAACTTCCACCATAGCCATTCAATCAGCTTCCTGGATAGAAGCTCCTTCCTTCTGTCAATGATCATCAACAGATGGTGTAGCCGTGACAGTAGAACGGTTACACTCATCAACTCCTCCTTACAGGCTGGAGTTGAGATGAAATAGGGCAGCTCCAAGGCATAGGAGAAATGCCACTCCATGTATGTGCTGACAGGGTCGTCGAATGAGTGGCCATTTCCAAGGAATTGGCGAAATACAGCCTCTTCTGCTACATAATTGTTCACACACAGCCGAATGTCTCTGATATCCACAGGCGGGTGAATAACTGGAGTAGGCCCGTTGATCTCAAGTGGTGGCTGCTCGTTGACTAGCTCTGCATAGTCTATAAACTGCATCTTCAACTGCTCCTCTGGTTCTTCTGGTACCTCTTCTTGGCTCTCCTAAGGGTCAGAGTCATAATCATCATAGATAGGACCCGTGGGAGAGCTCTGCTTTTCAATTTCTTGCTTAGGGGAGCTGATTTCCTCGCATTGTCTTTCATTTGTGAATAGAGGAGAAGGCTCTGCAGTCTTCTCTTGGAAGTTTTGGGTGTCCATCTCAGAACTTGATTTATAGTTGTCATACACAGGCTGGCTGCTACCCAGGTCATCAATCTGTGATGTGGGGCTCTGCTGCTCCTCAATTGAATAGTCGTTAAAGCTGGGTGAGCACCAAACTTCTTCATCTTGCAAAAAAGGAACGATCTCCATATCCTCCTTTTCAATCCCAACTGTAAATACATCATGGGAAATCTTGTGAAGAAAAAGAGAACAATCCTCTTCCCAAACTACCACTTCATCATTTTTTTCTGAGACAGTAAGTTCATCGGGGACAGATGTTGATGCGCTTACGGAATCTTCAATATTCTTCTTGAGAGAGCCATCTAGAACATCTGCCTCAGAGACTGGAAAATCCTCCCCATTGTCCTTAGATTTTAACCTTGAATGTTGGGCAATGAGAGATATCATTAGTTCACTCAGAGCAACTTCCTCCCCCAGTCTTCTATCCTTACAACCCTCATCAGACATAATCGTATATGGGAGGATTTCTTCTTCTTGGCTCTCCCATGGGTTAGATTCATAATGACCATAAACAGGTCCCGTGGGAAAGCTTTTTCCATAATCGCCCTCAGTAGAACTGCTAAGGACCTCTGCTTTAAAGGATGGGAAATCCTCAGCGTATTGTTCATCTTCCCACCTGTCAAATCTGGCAGTGAGAGATTTTATCAGTTCCATAACTCCGCCCAAAGCATCTCCTTCCTCCCTGGGATCTTCATAATCATTCATTGTAGAGATACCCAAATCATCTTCTTCAAAGGGTGGAAAATCCTCTGCACATCGCTCATCTTCCCACCTATCCAGTTGGGCAGAGAGAGATTTTATCAATTCCATAACTTCGCCCGAAGAAGACGAATGGGGAGGAGAAATGACTGATTCCTGATCCAGGTCATCAGGATCCTCCTCACAACTTACGTCAGAAACAACTTTCTCTTGTATAGATTTGTGGTATCCCTCACAACAATTATGACAAATTAACTCAGGGGGGTACAACCTCTGACAATAGGCAGTGAAAGCTGCATGGAATCCATGGAGTGAAGAAATGCTAGCAGGGGGTAAATAATGGTACCATTTACGCGCATCCCCTGCTAACGAGAACATGAACATCTTCAGTAACACATCCTCATGATGTATCTCCCACTGACGCATGAGTTCATGAAACTCACTGAGGTGCTAAGCAAGGTTGTCCTCTTCACACTCTCTAAATCTAGTCAAATAATCGCCCCATTCATCCATAGAGGGGACAACATTAGGAAAACCAAGAATAGCAGAAAAATTAAACAGAGAAAAACTTCGAGCCAGGATTTCCTCCATATCGAACCAGTGGAGTCGCCAATTGATCCTCGAATTATGGAGTCGCCAGGTGAAAGATGCGCAGCTTCAAATATGACCGATCCTTGTTCACCATCAAATGCCAGATATTAACATTATCGTTACCCCAGGAAACTTCTCAGGCTGAGAAAGCAGCCGCTGAAACCTTCTCGAGAAAGCTCCTCTGGGTCAGCTTTCAGGTGTGCCAACAGTGGCCACAACTGAAACAATAAAGTGGAAACAATGGAGTCGCCACAGTGGAGTCACCAGGTGCACAGTAGCAATCTGAATAATTCTGATTTCTGATGCACCTTCAGAATCAGTTGATCATTGTCATTCTGCCCAGGGAAAATCTTCAACTTTGTCCCCGGCAATGGTGCTAGAAATGTTAGCGTCGGAAGTCACTCCTGGATTGCTTGCAGGAGTAGAGCCCGACACCCATCAGTTTTATGTCATGGTTTGTATATTAGGAGTTGATCGAATGGAGATAAAGGCTCGAGGAGATATCACTTTAACTCAGGGACTGGGTCTAGCATGTATGGAACAAAGGAGGTCTTGATCTAACTTCAGCCAGTGGGTTGATTGAAAGATGAGCAGGTGGAAGACTTAGTAAGAAAGGTGAACAAACAACTTTGGGCAACAGGCTTTCAGCAGTTTGCAGAAGAAAGACTCTGGATGCAAGATCTGCTTGGTTCAGGGCCTCAAGAAACTGAAGGGGGGACTTGACTGTATCCTCCAATTCCAAGTCACTCAACGATGAGAAAATCACAAGAACTGGTCAGAGACAACGTAACTATTACAGTGATCCAACATACATCATCCTATAACAGCCACAACTCGACTGGATCCTCCAATTCCGAGTTGTTCTAACACAGTATAACAAAGATGTAAATAAATTGGCATTCATAAGGCAAGAAGTCTCAAAAGTCTACACATAAGCAGAACATCAATGCTTCATTAAAACTTTACAACCGAGAGCTCTTCTCAACCATCGATCCTTACAAAAATGGAAAAAATGCCTACATATACTTGGAGCTGACTCAGGCACTGAAGGCACGATCATATCATGAATTCAATGCTTGACATTGAGGAGCTTCTCTATCAGGATGGGCTGTCAGTCTGCCTCAATCAAATCTGTCCACTGCTCCCCTGTCATACGCCTCCTTAATTCAGCATGGCTCGCACCAGGGGGTAGCTGAGCCCTTTGAATGTTGAAATGGCGTGTGCAGGTTCCTCTGGTGAGTTGGAGACTCGACGTGGCTTTCCTGAAGAGAACCGGTACAAGGGACCCTCCTGGGTAAATTTCAGCTGGGACCTCCATACTCTGCAATAAATGGGTGATGCGAGGCTTCACCCACCCTCTTTCTCCTTTTTTGCTGAGCCGAAGCGGCTCTTTAGATCCCCGAGTGGAATCCCTGATGAAAACCCGACCCAGTCCACAGGTCTCTTCTTCTTTCCTCACGGTCTCTTGTTCTTCACCATGACTTTTCCCCGACTCTGTATCGGGTTTTGGGGTTTCGCGTTCCCCGTTGTCAAGAGTTCTTGACCCTTTGAACTCCCGATCATCGATTCTCCGATGAGCGCTCTTTTTCCCTTAGCCCATCCAAGCTATACAACGGTCCATATGACCGCAGCCATATAGCTTTCCATCGGGGTTTCGGGGTTTGCAACGTCAATGTGCACGCATCCTCCTGACTCGCGATTCTCCGATAAGCTTGACCTCTGCCCAGTTGACAACTGACTCCCGCACTATGTTGCTCCTCTCATTCCCACCATGACTGACAGTTATTCCCCACCGATCGGGGTTTCGCGGATCGCAATTTGAAGTGCACGAATCACTCATCCCCGGGATCCCCGATATCCCGATGGCTTCAACTTCGATGGACGCTTCCCTATCGGGACCCTCCCCGATAACGCTGATCTCCTGCCACACGTCCTTTCCAAATGGAAGGTCCCTATTAACTCTCAGAGATTCGGGACTTTCGCTGTCTTGTTTCTATTTGTTGTCCCGAGACAAGAAATATCGCTAACAAGTTTGTTGTATAATAAGATGATGCAACAGAAAATCAAATAACTCAAATTATACAATATTGATAATCACATCACTTCATTTTCAAAGTTCCTTTAGATAATATGATTGTTCTCCATCATCTCAAAAGACCAAATTACATGACAACATGTGCTTGCAAAGAGACATTTTAATGGACTCTCTTTAATTACATTACTTAAAATAAGAATATAAGTTCACCATTGAAATCCTTGCGAAATTATGAGAAATTTGACTATAAAGTTGACCAATTTTTTAACTGTCTTATTTTCACCCTCTTTGGCACACAAAACAATGCATTAAATGATCATTAATGGAAAATTGAGATAATGTTTTTACAAATGACCTCAAATCACAAATTAGACCTCAAATTCATGATCCTTGCGAAAAATCTTGAAAAATGAGTATAAACATGACTATATTTCGTCAATATACCTCATGGCACGCTTTAGGAGACAACCATATTTAACCTCTTCTTAGCACACAAATAAAGACATTTGTATGACCTCGAATTTGTGTCATATATTGGAAATTGTTCCACATCAGGATCTATGTAAACCTGGAAATGTCTTCTATCTCAGGATTCATGCCCAATATATAGGCTTGACCTCCCAAACCTTTGTCTGCATTAGTGGCAACTTAATGCTAAATTTAGAGGCATCTTCGTTAAATGTGGGTCATTGGAATGGTGGTTAAGCCTCTGGAATATAACCTGGAGGTTACAGGTTTGAACCTCCATGGTGCAT
>ML785583.1:183933-199889 GCA_009831015.1 Picea engelmannii
ATATATATATATATATATATATATATATATATATAATTAATTTGAATACAAACATAATTAGGAATATTAATGTGCAATAGAATTTATGCAATTACAAATGGAAATGGGAGTGGATGATATTAAATCATTCTTCTAGCACCTTGTACTCATTACACAATTGAGCATTTGTTGTCGTGGTGAGTGTTTTACCTCTACTTAGATGGAGGATTACGGTGTAAGTGGGTTTATTATGTTTAAGGATATTAAGTATGTGATGGGATTTTGTTGTGAGGTAAGTTGGGTTGAACCATTGTTTGGATTTGGGGCACTTTTACATTTCTTAGTAGGGTGGTCACAATGGAAGAGGTGATATGTGGCAACATTGGTAATTAGGTTGTTTTGACATTTGGAATTGGACTTTTGTAGGGCCTTTAATTTGAACTGAAATTAATATTGTTGGGTATGAAGGAAATAAGTCAATGGAAATATCCCAATTCCAATATGTACCAAAAACTTGGGGTTTCCATTAAGATATAAACTCACAAGGAAAGAATTAGCTAGGCATAGATGCTCAAAATAAACTTCAGACGAAGAACAATCAAAACGAAAAAAAAGGTAGATGTCCATTAACACAAACATAAGGAACATTTCTAAGATGACTTTGGATCATCCTAAATTTGCAATCTGCACCATCCTTAATCCATGTACCAAAAAATTGGGGGTGGCAAGGCAAGAAGGTAGATGCCCATGAAAAAAATTGAACGAAGAACGAGCAAAATGGAAAGAGGAAGACTATAAAAATGAATTCAACGAAAAATCTAGCTAATTAACACGATAAAACAGACTAAAATGACTATAGTGAATATAAATCAATTGCATATAATTAAACTATACTACTAATTTATCTTCACATAGTCATTGATTAGTCGTATATATTTATCCTGAATCTATTTTAGTAATTTATGTTAGTAATTTTGAGCTATGTCACTGAAAATACATCAAATTTGCCAGTATTTAGCTTATAAAAAATGTCGTGACTAAACGTTTTGGTCATGCAGTCACAAATTAGCCATTTTGTACTAGCGTTTTGTAAATTTTCTAGCAAGAAGTACTGTCACTTTCATAGTGACAACTACAGATTGTATTACTAGTATTAAGAATAAGATTCAACTTAAGGAGATTATTCCCTTAAATCAGTGGTGGTTGTTATTTTGTAACAAATAGTTAGATGATAATTGTCTCTTGTGTAATTATAACATTACCCAGGAGTCCACTGTCCACTTTACATTTGGTGCTTTGCTTGCATGGAAGGGTGAAGAAAAAAGGAGCAAAGTCCTCCAATAGTCCACCAAAAAATCTCATAGCATATGGGTTTATCAAGGAAAAGCCTCCCTCTTTTCACTCCTTTTTCTTGAAAATATTAGTACAACTTCACTCCACCTAAAGTCTCCTCTTAGGTGCCCAATAAGGTACTTTTTTTGTGTGTGGAAAAGGTTACCTCATCCCCAACCCTTTGAAGTTGAATGATCCAGGGATGATTTTAAGGATGGAAATTTATTTTAAAATGTAGAAACCTTCGCGAATGTTACTAATCCTTAATATGCTAACTATAAAATGTTGGCGTTAGTTTTGTAAAATATTCAAATTTCTAAGGATTTTATATAGTGTGTATACAATTTTGGCTATTTTTAAGGTAAAATAATTTTATCCTATAGAATTTGGGCGAATCATTTTTAGAATAGTGAATCTTTTTTTGGGAAAAACCATGGAAAATTAGCCCATGAGCGAAATTTAGCCCCTAAAATCATCCATGGTTGAATCTAGTATGCATAAAAAATATGTGTTTCATCTCTCTCGTGGCATGATTTGTAGGTTCAACGACCTATGCTCATCGCTTAAGCAATTGCATACATTGATACAAGCAACTTGATGGCATGTTCTATAAAAAATATTGTTATTCATCCACCTACACGTGGCCTTTTTAATATGGAGTTAACTTCCTTGAAGGATAAAGCATAAGATTCTTGAAAAAAGGGGTATAGTTTATAAATGGCATTGGATTGTTTATGACAATGTGGTATCATAACTTCAAATCAGATAGAGAATCTCTAATGACATCCTTATTATGGGTCAAAGTTTCTAATATTCCTTTGTAATATCAAGATCCTGCAACTTTTACTATAAAAAATTTGGTGGGTACATTCATCTCCTTGGCTTCAAAAACCATAGATTATGGTTTTGCTACCTACACTAGGATATTTATTTATGTGGAATTAAGAAAATGTCTTCCTAGCCATATTTTGCTAGAATGTGAGAACTAAAGTTGCTCCCAATCCTTTGACTATGAACATGTTGTCTTTTGTTGTAGAATTTTCTTTGACCATGGTCATGTGACTCATGGATTCCCACCCAAAGGCAAAGTTGTCTCCAACTCTAAGAGCAAAATCTGGGAAGCCCTCGTGGTGGAAAGACCCAGATTTGGATGGCCATTAGCTAAATCCAATTAAGGCTTCTTAGGATTCAATATCCACTCCTTTAGCAAGTGTAACTACTTTAATGCCTAATAATAGGGGATACACCATTGTAGTCACTACTAGATCCCAAGAGGCAACTCCTTGGCCATTGATTAGTTTCTCTAAAACATAGAAGATGAGACACATTGAATTAAATTCTTCAAAATAGCAAAAGGATTCAACTTTGTGTCTTTAAAGGATGTAGAAATATAACTTATGATTATAGATGTGCTAATAATCAACAATTCTAATGCTAGTTGGATCACAATTAGAACAAGTTCAAGAAATTAACACAAAAGTGGAGAAACATGATTCTTTATCCAAAAGAATGGAAATGTGTGATCATAATTGCAACTAATAACTTATACTTAGTTTTAAAAGTTAAAAAATGAATATCAAACTATTTAGTTTTAAAAGTTAAAAAATGAATACCAACCCAACTTTGAGTATATAAAAATCAAAGCCCAAAAAAATTAATGGTATATAAACATTTATCCCATTATCTCACATATTGAATGAATTATAAATTTCACTTTTCATTTAATAGAATTCCAATTACATTTCCCTCTATTTTGATTGAATTTGACCATAACTTCATAAAAGAATTTCAATAATTTAAATGAAGATTATAACACGCCAAATCAATGTCTCATATACATAGATATAGATAAATAAGATCTAAAATAATTAGTCAATTATTATTTTGGACAAGATCCATGTTCAAATCTAATAATTAATGCAAAAGCTAAAGAGTAAGCTAACTCAAAATAAAGATAAAGAAGTTCATATTTTGAATGTAAAATCCAACATATTTATAATGATTGTTGTGATGTTAAATATCAAATGTTAACACTACACAATATATTTGTAATATAAATATTGGAGAACATTAAATTTCTTATCCAAATTACATTAAAATCAAATAATATATACCCAAATTATATAACATTAATTACAAAAATAACCCTTACACAATATAATAATAAAATACATAAAATAAATAAATGAAAAATAAACACCAAAAATCAATAATAATGCATTGCTACTAGCATCTTAATTAAAAAAAAAAACAAATTGTGCTCACGAAGACTAAACAACCTCATATATGATAACATAAAGTATACCTAAATATTCATTTAGGTATGTGTGGGGGCGACCGCCTTCATCCCAATAAAATATTTGTCATAAATTGTAATTTTCCAAATAAAATAAAATGCTTGTCTTTTCTGTCCTGTCCCGTGATGTGCAAATAATTCAAGTAGCATCAGTTGCATGACACCAATAAAAGCTCACGTGGATTCCATGCCTCATGGGTGGAGACAAGTCGACGTGGTCTCCCCTTGTGGTTCAATGGTTTCATTTTCCGAGGTGGCAGGCTTGTGATTAGCCTCGAGAGCCAGGTTCGGAAGACCGTTGGGAGGCCGACTAAAATAGTGATTTGGTAGATGAGTAGGTGGGGAATCGATGGTTTGGCGTTGAAGGAAACCAATGAGGAAGAGCTTGTGAATCACGGTAGAGGAGTGTCTCTAATTTATGGTTTCTCAGTGAACAAGGGCGGGCCCTTCCCATTCTGCTTACGCAATTACAATCAACATCTAAGTTTAATGGAGGGCGCTACAATATTTGATGAATACGTTGGGAGTCATGGAAACAAGAATCGCCTCCTAACATTGCATCTCATAATGTATAAGGAGGAATAGAAGGCCTAAAAACATAACCAAGGAGAAATTTTACATTTATAATCAAAGAAAGGATTTCAAGAATCACAAGAGGGCAACTCAGGTGATTAAACTAAGAAAAAAAAAAAAAAAATTGAATTTGAACCATAGCAACCCAGGTGATTAAACTAAGACAAGAAAAAATGAAAATTGAATTTGAATCATAAATTGTTTCAAAGAGATCCAGGATTTATGAAGAGACTACTTTATTGGGGATCTCTCAAGGTCTAACATCAATGAGAAATGTTTAAAACAATGGATCAAAAAAAAATGGGAATCATTGTTCAGGGAATATTGACATTGTTTTCTTATGAAAAGAGGTTATATTACTTTCGTTTTTAGATCCTTTCGACAAACATAGATAATGTTGCTAGTGGAATTTGGTTTTGGGAGGATAAACACTCAAGCGTTCACTTAGGGAACCAAGGTTGATCCCTTGAAAGTTGGAGCAAACAAAGCCTCTTTCTGGATCAAACTTCCATACATGCCTCCAAAAATTGGATAGAAGTAGTTTTCAAGGCCGTAAGCAATGCATTAGTTAGATACACCACTATGGATGATAAAACTAGAACCATAGAATGCAATGCCACTTCAATGGGTTGATTTTGTGTGGACCTAGAATTGGGAAATGGGCTCCCAAATATTATCAACATAGTGGTTGGATGCATCATGAATATTGTTAGGTACTAGACTATAAAAAAGTTCCTCTAAAATGTGCAAAATGCAGACATTATGACCACCTTAAGAATTATTGCCCAGATAGGGGTGAAAGACACTTCCTATTTGAGGCCACAATTATGCAAAGCATATCTAGATAATGGAACTAGACTTAATTGATAAGGGTCGAGTGTCCTTCTCCTAGATTGAGGGACCTTGAAGCACATATTTATCCATTCAAAGACAAGGAGAGTGGGGAAGGTGCTAGAAATACTCCCTCAAGGACTCAAGAGGATCTACTTTTCCAAAGTCAGCAAGGCAACTCCTACTTTAATATGGAATTTGAATTTGATATGGCTCTTGAGTACGAATTCAAGGGAAAAGAAGCTATAAAAACTACAAATACCTAACCCCTACTTCCATTGTACATTGAATTTCCAATAAGAGATGAAGATTGGAAGATGGAATTTAAGAACATGAAAGAGGCACAAGGTCTTGGACCTATCACACTAGAGTATACTCATGGAAGCCAAGATTAGATAAGCATGGAGTAGAAGCACAAGAAATATACATCAATGGAAATTCCAAGATAATCATTATCCTTTGATAAAGTGGGGCTCTCATCCATAAATAAAATGTATCATTTACATTCTTCCAAAAGAAGAAAGAAGACCAATTCAAGTGAGATCCCCAAAGGAGGGTTGGAGATTGATGACAAAATGCTCTCATAGGAGACAAAGGGGAGGAAGTCACATATCCAAATGGGAAAAAAAGGAAGGTTGAGGATGAAGATAGTGGAGGAAAACAAAAGTCAATAGAAGATGCCCTTAGAGAAGGAAAATCCTCCTACGGTAGTAAGTGATGCTTTTCTAATCCATAACCATAGGGGGATTATGGTCTCCCTTGAAACAAAAGTGCTAAATAGCAAAATCTATAAGTATATATTGGATGTCCTCTTTGTGTAGGAAACCATGGTGAGTAGTAATGATGCTATTGATTCTCTTCAGAATTGCTTAAGGGGTGGAGTTTTGTTGTAATTGATGTCAAGGGGATATCAAAGGGGCTACTTGTAGGATGGAAGACCTTTTTCATACTCAAGAACCATTTGTTCTTAGAATCTACTATAATTTGCACTATATATGTAAAGGACTTGAATAAGGACATGTATTTTGTTAATTTGTATGTACCCTATCTTTATAGGAAGGACCATTCATTGAATTTTTTGAACAACTTCTCTCTTCCAAGGCAAATCCTTGGTGGAGGAGATTTAAATATAACCCTTAAAAGAGAGGAGTTTGGGGAGAAGAGGTTAAGCCTAACATGCTTGTTGATTTCTTCCTTAAGTTGTTTGCAGACAAACATCTAGTTGATGTAGAGCCAAGTAATCTCAATCCCATGTAGAGAAATAATAGCATTGGTGACGAAATGATCACTAAGAGATTATTGTTTTCTTGTTTCACAAAGCATATTTATTGACGCTAGAAGATATAGATCATGGATTGTAGTGGAAGGGACATTAGATCGTTATGTAGTCTTCTTTCAATTAGAAAGAGATGGTGAAAAACCTACATCACCTTTCAAGTTCAACTCCTTTTTTCTCAAAGATGAGAAATTCATAGAATTAATTCTCAAGGAATGAGTGTCATATGATCCTTCTTCTGGAAAACATGCAATGGAAACCATGTATAAGAACTTTAAAAGAGTCAAGATCAATGTTAAGGAATGGATCAAAGATGCAAATACACATAATTAAAGGACCTAAATGAGTTGGAAGGTAGGATGGAGTCGATTTCTAAGGAGTTTAAGACGAGGCCTATTTTATAAGGAGCAAAATATGGCATGGACAAGATTGCTAGAGACGAGAACAAGTTAGTAGCTTGGGAAGACACAAAATGGAGACAGAAAAGAAGGAAAGCTTGGTTGAAAGAAGGAGATGAAAGCACAAGGCTCTTTCACATTTATGTTGAAGCCAAGAAAACCCAAAATACCATCTTAGAGTTCACTAACAAAAATGTTGATGCTCAGATAGGTTTTGAAGAAATAACAAAGGTAGCAATGGCTCATTTCAAGGGCATTTTTACTAAACCTAGGCAAAAAAATATTATGGAAATCCTCCAAACTCTCTCTTACTTTACTAGGCTAGTAAATGAAGAATCATAACAAATTCCTAAGAGCTCATATCATTGAATAATCATTAAGGGATGTATTGGCTTCATTCCAAAGTGAAAAATATCTTAAATTGGATGGCTAGCCCTTCAAGTTCTACAAAATCTTCTATGATCTCATAGAAGGGATCTTATTATGGATGTAAAGGAATCCAAATCGTCAAGTAAGTTTTCTATACCTATTAATTCTACCTTTATCACTATTATACCCAAAATAAAAAAAAAATTGTATTCCTAGATTTTTATAGACCTCTATCTCTATGTAATTGCCTCTATAAGATCATTGCAAAAAACTTAACCATAAGGATGAAGAACATATTATCCAATATGATCTCATAGAAAAATTTGAGTTCTTGGAAGGAAGGTAGATATTTGATGTTGTTTGTTTAGAAAAGGTAATGTTAGATTCAATAAAGAAAGAAATATCCCTTCACAAGTATCAAATTAGATCTATCAAAAGCTTATAACATATTAGACTAGACCTTCATTACCTTGTTGTTTATTCACATAGGATTTGATCCCAATTTAGCAATTGGATTGAAGACTGTTATACTACTCCTTCCTATGCAATTTTTTTTATTAATTAATGGTTGTCTCACCCATTTCTTCAAGCCTAAATGTGGGTTAAGACAAGATTGTTTGGACAATTCCTCAACATAATTATGAAAATGATAGAAAGAAGAGGGAAAATTCAAGGGAACGCATGTAGCAACATATCTCAATATCTCCCACTTATAACTATTTGTAGATGATGTGATACTCGTTGGTTTGGGAACTACCAATGAGGCAAAATTCACTAAGGAATCTCTTTAGACATACTTCTTAACAACTGGTATGGAAATAAACACCATGAAATATACTCTTGCAGCGAATTAGATAAGAGAATTTAGGATAGACAAAATCAAGCTCGCCCACCCTTCCAAATATTAAAAATAATTGAGGATCCAATGAAATACCTAGGATTCCACCTTCAAACAAATGTTATTCTTATAATGACTAGCTATGGTTATTTGAAAATTTTGAAAAGAAGATCAATTAGTGGTGCAACAAATGGATTTCCTTAGGTTCTATATTGACCTTAATAAATTAATGATTAAAGAAACCATGTTCTTTTGGATGTCAATGACATATATTCATAAAGGGTACTAAACAAAATAAGGAAAGTTTTTTGTAGATATGTGTGGGCTAGGAAGAAATACAAAGGATGTATCCCCCTTGTAATTTGGAAAAATATATTAAAACCCAAAAATTGGGGAGGATGGGAACAAAAGGTGTTGAAACTCAAAACCCATAGCAATGAAAGGGGTACAGAGAACTATGTCTACAAAGGGGTTGTAGAAAATTATTATGAAAAAGAAATACATAGAACCTTTAAGCCTAGAGGCATGGATATGGATCCCTTGGTTCTAATGTATTTGTTAGATTGAAATTACTAATAACAACATATCCCCTAATAGGATACAACCATGATTGGTTAATTGGAAATGGAAATCAAGTTTGTATTGGTAGAAATACCTAGATAGGGGGGATGGAGGTTCTAGTATATTATCACAACATCTTATAACACAACTTCATGATAGTAATATTTTTCAACGTGAAAATGTTTATAACAAATAACAAGAAAATTAGTGGATTGCATGCTGGAAAAAGGCAAATGAGATAGGAATCCATAATGCTTTGGAAAAAGAATGGAATCAATATGATTAATTCCTCGAATGCTTTCATGGAGGCATGGAGTTGGCTTGAGGATTCCTAGATTGACACAATGTCCATGCAAGGGGAGTGGACCCAGTGGAGTACATGGATTAAGAGGTTCATTGAAGGCTTGTAGGAGGAGCATTAGACACATATCTTGGAACACCCTTACTTTTGGAGCCTTACTTGTGGATGGCATCAACTTGGAGTTGGAGCTTGACATGTGTACCCTTGGAGTGTAGTGCTCCACATGTGTGAGCCTACTTTTGGATTTGTAGGTTGCTCGTAAGGGAATATGCCCACATGTGTGTTTTTTTCCTCCCTTATCTCTCATATATATAAAGGAAGGAGAGAGTCCTTTCATTCATAATTGTTCTTATCACTCTTGTGTTAGATGCAACTAGAGGAGTGCACTAGTCTTCCTCTCTCTTGGACCTTCATTTATTCTTTATCTCTCTTATCTTTAAGTTTATAGGGTTTCTTGGAGCATCTTGAATACTAGGGTTAGAGTTTTGAGATGAAACCCTAGGTTGTATTTGTTAATAGAAGAAGAAGATGAGACATATTTCCTTCGAGGACATGCTTGTGTGATGCTATCTTGCTGGAGCTCCTATGTGTGAGATATGGTTTTCATTGTTTTCCCTAGCTAGGATTTTACAGAGCTAGAGGATTGTACTATCCTTTGGATAAGGCTATAGTATGTACGTGAACTTATTGTTTATGCACATACATGAAGTTTCTAGCTGTCCAAAATTGCCTATATTGTATATTTTATTTTCAACCATCTATTTTTTTATGGCCTTGTAATTTCCAACACTTATATTTCTTGTTGAATTTGACACGAGTTAAGGTTTGAATTATTAAGGAGTTTAATATTTATATTGAATAACATAGGACATATTTGATTTTGTATTTACAATTGTCCTAAGTGATTTTAAGATCTATTTTATGCACGATAAGATTGTCCTACAAGGTTGAAACTTATTAGCATGTTTTAGTGTCTTTTCTCTTGAATTGCCTAGTGGATTGGGGTTGTTAGGAGAAATAGTGTTCATTGTTGTTGTTGTTTTATTTATATTTCATAACATATCTAAGGCTAAAAATGCATAGGGTTAAGATTTGGGAAACCTATAGTTAAGAGGTGGAATTTATGAATTATCCAATTCACAAAATTTCTACAAAATCAATCCAAATAAAGGATTGTTGGGCCCCTATAGATCAAACCTAATAGTTCATATGGATTATTTGATGGATCATCAAATAGAAATGTGAATACTTGTGGGGTCGGAGGTAGTATTGTGATTTCTGAAAATCACAAGATCCTTTATGAATGCAGTCCTTGAAATGACACAAATAATTATGCAGAGATCATATTAGTCACCATAATTATGGTCATTCCCTATTATGATAGTATATTAATTGACACAAACATTTATGGAGATTCTAAACTAGTGGTGGATTGGTTAAGAGAAGTAAGGATATCAATTTTCACATGCAACTCTATGTGACTAATTTCATATCTGAAAATTGCTTCCTACTGATCTAACTATCATTGAACAACTTTACACTGAAATTATTGACTAAAAACATATGTAGCGAAAACAACAAGATCATATATGAATCATCAATACACAAGAGACACAATAATTATGTTCTGTAACTTTATCCAATTCTTCAAATATGAGGACAAAACTAGTCCTCTCAATGTCACCAAGACTGAGGATAAAACCAGTCCTCTCATCCAATACAATGTCAACAAATATGAGGACAACCTTCTCCTTCAATAACCATAAAAATAAAAAGACCAAACCTCAACAATATTTTGGAAATCTCCTTTTCCCACAAATATGGTGTAGACCACATGTACGTCCTGTTGACGTCCCTGTCAACCTGTACGGATATGTACCTACCCAGAAAAATCAAAAGCGTGATTCACCTTACTAGAAACCCTCGGACATACATTGTTTGCTCCACTGCAAATCGCATATAACTTATATGTGATTTTCCGTCTTCAATCCACGTATATACATGCTTCGTCCTCCTGCAAACCGTGTATAGTAAAAAACATTCACTCCACATATGTGACGTTCTTCGCTTATCTCTCTTGGGCCAAATTCGTCACCTCGTAGACTTTCCCTTTGCTGAGATCACCAATCCTCTTAGCACAAGTGAAGACTCACTTGTGATATCTCCATCATGTCTCCACACACTCTGCATGATGTGTAATATCACAATGACCTCTCTTCTTTATATACAATCCTTAGGGGTCAATGTAGAAACCCCTCCATAAGTCAACATCAAATTAGGATTTCCCTGTGGGTGTGAAGCCCCAACACAAGCCCACAAATCCCATCATCAAACCCATGAATCCCCCACTCAAATCCAAGGGGTTTTTCACCAAACTGAAAGTGTGATGTGGTTCCCATGACGATTCCCACACGCCCAACACCTAGGGTCATGTGAGAATACCTTCCCAAAGCTACAAAAATCAACACTCCCTCTTAGTGAGGAAGGTATTCTCACCACACTCCACAAGTGGGAATGAATCTCGATGCTACCAAAGAATCAACATTCCCTCTTAGCAAGGGAGTAATTTCATCCTCCATCACCACCTGGAAGTATCTCTGTCTCTCGTATTGGATCCTCTACCACAACTACTCTCCAATCTGTCTTATCAATTTCTGCCTTTGTCACCGAAGCAATTATTTCTCTCCAGTCCTTCTAATTGGATAATCCTCAGTCACTGAAGAAAATAATGTTGTCTGACATGATCCCATCCTGGAATACATCCTGCTCCTAGAATCTTCCTTCCTCTGAACCTCATGTATGGCCTCCTCAACCCATGACACCTACCTAAAATTCTTGGAAGATTCCTCTCTCCCATCTAGACCTGAAGGTTGGATCCCATTGAGTAACTAACTCTCCCTCTGAGCCCCATTACTTCCTCTGAATTCAGACTCACTCCGAGTCTACACAACCTCTGGATCTACCTGCTCCATGTCTATTTAACTCTACACAGTCCTTTGAGGCTGCTACTCCCTACTATATATTGAGGGATGACTCCCTCTGAACTTTATCTTCCTCTGAGCCTGTACCACTAGTGGAGCTACCTGCTTCACAACTGGTGGGGCCACCTGCCTTACCATTAGTGGAGTTATCTTCTCTCTCTGTGTTACTGGTGGGGCCACCTGCCTCACCATTAGTGGAGTTACCTTCTCTCTCTGTGTTACTGGTGGGTCCACCTGCCTCACCACTAGTCGAGCCACTTGCTCCTCCTCATCTATCTCTCTGCTCCTACTGGTCACAACATGCATAGGTTGGCCCCTTCCCTCCCTAACTCCAAGAATCACCGCTAATTTGAAGATAAATCGTCTAGGAACAAACAACACCAATCCATCCAAATCATCCCTAGACATCAATTGAATCTCCTCCTGGATACAATCAATCCATATCTTATCAAACCCTGGCAATGTATCTTGTGTACAGATCCCCTGCACAAAAGGTTCTGAAGACCCGAGAAGACCAAATCAACATATAATAACACCATTCCATCCTGAAACAAAACCGCATAGTCCTTCTCCTCAACCTTTGAGTCTAAGAACACAATCCTAGCACCCATAACACATTTTCCACTCACAACACACCCCCTGACTCCATCTAGAATACCACTACTACGGATCCTTGTACTACATCTCTGGTCCTTCTATTAAGCTCCTCGTACATACCTGAGTAAGACACTGTGAAACTCATGAACAAATACTGTGCCCCTATCATGTGTTGGTGGCTCTCATTGTATAAGAACTATGCAATCCTCCAAGGCAAATATCCTGCTTACCCAAATCACGATCATCCAATGAACTTCTTCTAAGTCCATCATCCAAGTCACAAAACTCTTTGTGCATACACACTGCAATTGAACCTGTGGCATCTCCCTGAACAGTCTCAAGTTGTGGTTGGATACACAGTCTAGTCCACTCTATACCACCACAACTCATCTATGCAAGTGTCATCATCCTCCTGGGTCAAATACCTCATACATATTCATACCTCGACAATGTGCAACTCTCTGGCCCGATGAAGACTCTATCTCGTCAACTTGTGATACACATGAAAATATCTCATCCGTTCCAAATCATCTGAGTTGCACCCATCGCAACTCACTATGACAATCCATCGGAAGTCCAACCATAGGTTTGGAAATCTTCCACACAACATACTACTAATATCTGGGCTCTCTACCAATTCACCAGAACTCCCAACCTACCACACCATCGAGCTGCAATAGCCCTTTCCATGTCTCAAATCAGAGACCATCTAACTTGTTGCCACCTATAACCGTCATTGTAGCCCCCTCTCAGAGCTATCACATGTGACCTGCTAGGAACAAGAACAAGAACAACACTCATCCATTTCTATATCCAAAATGTGTCTCAAGATGATCACCTTCTCTTCAAATCCCAAGCTTTGATACCATGCCAATTTTCACATGCAACTCTATATGACTAATTTCAGATATGAAAATTGCTACCTAGTGATTTAACTATCATTATACATTTTTACACTAAAATTATTGACTGAAAACATATGCAGCGGAAACAACAATATCATATATGAATCATCAATACACAAGAGACACAATAATTATGTTTTGTAACTTTATCGAATTCTTCAAATCTGAGCACAAAACTAGTCCCCTCAATGTCACCAAGACTGAGGACCAAACCAGTCCTCTCAGCCAATACAATGTCACCAAATATGAGGACAACATTGTTCTTCAATAACCATAGAAATAAAAATACCAAACCTCAACAATATTCTGGAAATATCCTTTGCCCATGAATTTGTTGTAGACCACCTTACGACCTGTTGACGTCACATGTCAGCCTGTATGGATCTATACCTACCTAGAAAAATCAGATATGTGATTCACCTTATTGGAAACCCGCAGACATGTGTTGTTTTCTCCACTACAAATCGTGTATACCCTATATGTGATTTGTCCATCTTCAATCTACGTATATACACGCTTCTTCCTCCTGCAAACCGCGTATGGTACGAAAAATTTGTTCCACACGTGTGACCTTCTTCACTTCTCTCTCCTGGGCCAGAGTTTCCTCCTTGCAAACTTTCACTTTGTTGAGATCACCAATCCTCCTAGCACGAGTGCAGACTCACTTATTCTAGCTCCATCATGTCTCCACACACTCTACATAGAAGTCAAGAGAGAAGCCCCTCCACAAGTCAACATAAAATTAGGCTTTCATTGTGGGTGTGAAGCCCCAACACAAGCCCACAAATCCCATCATCAAGCCCATGAATCCCCCACTCAAATCCAAGGGGGTTTTCACCAAACTGAAAGTACGATGTGGTGTCCACGATGATTCCCACATGCCCAACACCTAGGGTCATGTGATAATACATGCCCAAAGCTACAAAAATCAACAACGGAATCAAAGAAGTATAGCCCTACATGGTAGTCTTCAATTCATTAAGGACACAAAACACAGTTTTTTTATTTGATCCAATTCCACCATGTCTCCCTCAAACACAATCAAGAGGTAGACATATTATCTTATGAAGCATGCAACATAAATTTGGGCTCTTTACCTTTGAGAGTTATCAACAATAGGATTGAGTTGACCCTCCCATCCAAGACTATTGGATTTTCACTGGGCAGTCTCATGTCTTTACAACATACATGAAGGATGATTATAGAGTTCTCGGTCCCCTTCTTGTAACACCCTAATTAGGTTAATTAATGATTTGATTAAGTAAGGTAAATTAAGTTATTAAGGTATTAAAAGTTAATTAATTGATTAAATCATTAATTTATCCAAGTAAGTAAATAATTGAATTAATTATATTTTATCATTTATTTATTTATTCCTTTTGAATTAAGAAATGTAACATTTAATAACAAAATATCTCATTTGTGGTTGGGGTTGGTATGAATTTATGACAAAGGATAAGGTAGATGGGAAAATGAAGGATGGGAATGATTCGAGGGAGAAGGATAATGAAGGGGGATTGGACTTGGAGAGGGGGGGATTTTTATTATAGGGAGAAGGAGAAACCAGGGGGAGGAGAAAGGCAACAAAAATTTTGGGGAGGAGGAATGTCACAAAACGTTTTGTGGGTTTTTACTAGTGGACTGGTGTTGCTGGGATTTTGGGCTCGGGGGCCAGGAAATCCGATTTCCTAGAGCTAGGGAGCCGAAAAGGCTCTGTTCCTAGATGGTTGGGAAGATTTAGTTTCATGCAGGACTTCAATAGGAAAGCTAAAGGGAAATTAAATCCCTTTATCTATAATTAGTGAAATGCAGGCATTAAAGCTTATAGCTAAAGGGCTTTACATCACCGTATTTTTTTTACTCATCACTGTATATTCTCATCCACACATGACTATTCAGAACAAAGCCTTAGTGTAGAAGCCTACAAGATACCCTACAACGATAGACCTCACTTATTGAATTTAATTGTACCTCATGAACAAAACTCTGCAACATTTATGACTATGTGTTTGGGGCTGAAAGGAGAGGCAGATGGTTGCAACTGGTAGCTGAAAATACAAACCTATAAAAACAATACATCACATAAAATAGAATAGCATAAGTTGTAGCACTTACCATCATATGCAATGCATATTGTGGCCTTTTTTACCACCGACCAAGCATTTACCATGGTCTCTGAAGAAATGTTAAACCATGCTCCACTACAAAAATAAAAATGAACCACCGCATAAAAATAACCCATCTCCAAAACTACTTATTAATATCCATAGAAAATAAACAAGCTATCGAATCAAGCCCTGGAGCCTTGAGAGAATAATATACCTTCTTTCTGAGGCCAAATGTTCTTGGTTTTGTTAAATGTAAGGAGAGGCTTCCTTCCTATTTACACAAAAAAATAACAAATGAAATCATAGAATCCACGTGGAGCTTGAGACCAAGCAATGCATTAAATTTGGTCATCCAACACCAGAAGTAAGCACGCATGCACCTTATCGAATGAGCCACGAACATGTCATACCATATCGTGGGCTAAGTCTGAACTAGAGGAGTCGATTCCTGGTTTGTGTCATTTCTGATGGGATTCAAAGCTTACGAGGGAAGAGGACGGCCATGGAGCTAGGGTCGTGCCCTTCATGTTGGGTAGGTGTTATATTCTTTGCATGTGTGTGTGTGGGTGCGTCAGATATGACAACTGCGTCTGACGATCCCTCTAGTAGTG
>ML785583.1:199939-212482 GCA_009831015.1 Picea engelmannii
ATATATATATATATATATATATATATATATATATATATATATATATATATATATATATATTAAATAAAAGTATAGTCTTAAACTAAAGTAAATGTAATATTAAAATATTACATCATATAATATCATACATATATTATAATATGTCACTAAGGTTAATTTAGTGATTAACATAAATTTGTTGATTAAACTTATTATAATGTTAAGGGAGATTAATTTAAAACTTAGTTTAATAGGTTTAACCTATGATAATGGGTTGTTTGATTTATAATGGGTTGTTTGATTTATAGTAATTAATCAACATTATGTTTAAAATCACATTAATCCATTTAAAATTTATAAGGACTTAAATGGGTTATAAAAAGGGGATGTTTAATATTCGTTAATGATGCAAGTTGGACTAATAGATGAGTACTTTGCAGTGCTAGCATAGCTAGCAAAGAAAGAGAATTAGTGGCTTACTTAGATGAAGTTACCAAGCTCAGATTCTTTTGACCCCGACCTTTAGCCACTTACCTTATGGGAGTAATGTATGTTTACAGAAAAGTATAAAGAAACTTATGCCTAACCCTATGTTTGCAAGTCTAAGTTTAAGTAAAAAATGGAATGACTTAAACTCCTTTTATAATAAGCATTTGTTTGGATGCAGATTCAGTTATTCAAGATGGTTAGGACTCGACGAAATCAAGGTTGAGGGGAATCATTGCAAGGACCACCAACGCCAGTGTCACCACCGCCATCACCCAAGCTCGCTCTCATATTGCCCTCCTTGGAGGCTATTAATGAGACGTTAAAGGGGTTCCAGTCAACAGATGTCGAAGTGGAACCCCGGCCATATGGAGTGGGTAACCTTGAAGCATCGAGGGCCTCCACCAGGGGACATCACCAAGGAGCTACAGAAAATCGAACTCCCAGAGTTTGTTGGGGGATGTGAAAGTGAACATGTAGAGGCATGGTTGGAAGGAATGACTAGATGTTTGTCCTTGAGAGACTATGCTTCCACGTCAATTTAAGCGAAGATAACGATCTTTTAGTTGAGAGGCAATCCCTTAAACTAGTGGGGTAATCTTGAGAGGCAGTTGCACCTTACCCAGAGACCATCTCATGGGAGATTTTTTAGGAAAGGTTTCGAAGGAAATATTTGCATGCTTACTATGAGGAACAACAGGTAGGTGCATTCCATACTCTAGTTTAGGGAAACATAATTGTGGAAGAGTATGAAATCAAGTTCATGGAGTTAGTAAAGTACGTCTCATACATGGATATCGATCAATGAAAAGCATAATGTTTTGTGTACGGGTTAAACCCTAAGATAAGGGTCATGGTACGAATGTGGAAACCATCATCAGTGGTTGGAGCAGTTGAAATTGCTCGTTACACAGAAGAGCATATGAGCTTAAACAGAGGTATGAGATCAATTATTCCGCAACCGCCTGGATTCATGGGGAAGGCCCTTAGGACCTTCTCTAGGGAAGGAATCTCTAGGCCACCTCCTTATGGTAATAGGTCCACACCTAGGGTAGTTGCAACAGGTATTTCAATGGCAACGAGTGCAACATTTCTCTCATAACCTATGACACAAGCAAGTCCATGACCTTCTTAGGGAGAAGTTAGTAGGGGCAGGGGTTCCAGGGGAAGGAACTCATTTTAGAGACCTTCACAGGGGAGAGTGTAGGTTCCATCTCGTGTTACTTGTTGAGGGTGTGGAGGACCCCATTACCATCATGATTATCGAAAGACACAATCAGGATTTTTGCATAGAGAAGGAAAGGCCCCAATGGGAAGAGAAAGTAGTATCCATCAAATTTATGCAGCAATTAATAACCACCAGGAGGAACATCAATCCACTATGGTGGAGTCGTTAGGTACGCTAAATAATGTCAATGTTAAAATTTTATTTGATTATGGTGCTACAAATATTTTCATTTCACCTTGTGCATTAGAAAAGTGTGGATTGGTAGCCTACGAGCACAACAAATTTAAACAAGTCAAGATGGATTCGAGGGAGAAACAAGCGATAGGACCTAGCATCGATAATTGGCTTGTAGACCTGAGAGTGTGTATTACTAGGATGAAGGTGTACGTCACTTCCCTAGGGACTTATGATCTAATCATTGGGGTGGACTGGTTAGAAGCCCATCCAACTATGGTAGATTGTTTCGCAAAGAGGGTGCTTTGTGTTGATGATGAAGGAAGGTCAATAGAGATTCATGGTATATAGAGGAAGGTGTCTCTACGCTTTATCTCGACAATGAAGGTTAAACATTGCATGAGGAAAGGTTTTCAATTATATGTAGTGGAAGCATTCAATGAAGGGAAAGGACCCTCTATGGATCAATTTCCATTTTTTTCAGAATTTAAGGATGTTTTTCCAAAAGACTTGTCAGGGTTACCTCTTGAGAGGGAGCTTGATTTTACCATCGAGATAAAACCTGGTGTGGGGATAATTTCCAAGACACCATATATGATGACGGCTCCAGAACTTTGTGAGTTGCAGATGTAATTGAAGGAACTACTTGACTTAGGGATGATAAGGCCCAGTGTCTCACCTTGGGGTGTACCAGTAATTTTTGTTAAGAAGAAGGATGGTTCCTTACAACTATATATAGATTATAGGTACTTGAATCATGCTATAGTGAATAACAGGTACCTAATACCATGGATAGATGATCTCTTTGATCAAATAAAAGGAGAAGTGGTTTTCTCCAAAATTGATCTGTGATCAGGGTATCACCAATTAAGGATTAAGGAAGGCAATGTTCCTAAAACTTCCTTTCGAACTCCGTTTGGGCATTACAAGTTCATTGTAGTGCATTTTGGTCTGACTAATGCACCAACAATATTCATGAGCCTCATGAATGGTGTATTCTGAAAGTACTTAGATCACTTTGTACATGTCTTTCTTGATTATATTCTCATCTATTCCAAGAACAAAAGAGAACATGAGGAACACTTGTGAGTGGTGTTGTCATGCCTTAGAGAGAACAAGTTGTATGGAAAGTTGTCAAAGTGCTCTTTCTTCTAGAAATATATTCACTATTTAAGTCATATTATTTCCAGTGAAGGAATTTTTGTGGACCCAGAAAAGATGAATGTCATTATGGATTGGCCAGTACCGAAAAATGCTCATGAGGTGAGAAGCTTCATGGGGATAGCTGGTTATTATTGAAGGTTTATGGAAGGATTTTCAAAGATAGTGAAACCCATCACCACCTTGCAATGCAAGGGGTCAGGTATGAATGGACATAGGAATGTGATATTGCATTCATCAATCTTTAGAGGTTACTAACCAGTGCCCCAATTCTATGAGTGTTGGATATGGAAAAATACTTCACAGTCTGCACGGATGCCTCGAAGCAAGGATTGGGGGCCGTGCTAATGCAAGATGGGGGAGTGATAGTGTATGCATTAATAAATTTGAAGAAACATGAGGAGCTATATGATACTCATGATTTAGAGTTGGAAGTTGTAATGCTATCTCGAAATGTTTGGAGGCATTATCTAGTCGGGCAAATCTTTGACCTCAAAATAGACCATGAAATCTTAAAGCCTCTCTTCACTCAAAGGGATCTCAATGCAAAGTAGAGGCGATGGAGTGAATTTATGAGTGAGTGGGATTTTGGAATTTCTTACATAAAGGGAAAGGAGAATGGGGTCATGGATGGCCTGAGTAGGAAACCATGTATCTTCTCCTTAGTTCCCTTAAAACTTAATCCGAGTGAGTGAGTGTTGGGGCAACGTTTTGGGGATAGTTGGTATTTAAAGGTTACGTCAACCCTCCAGAGTGGGAGGCTGTTAGAGACAAAGTATGAAGGATTTAGCCTTGAAGTAGATGAATTGTTAACATTTCAGGGAAGGATTTACATCCTCGAGGGTGGGGATATTCAAAGCATCATACTCAAGGAATCTCATAGAGAACTTTATTGTGTGCATACGAGTGTGAAGAAAATGTATGCGGACATGAGGAATCTTTTCTTCTGGGTAGGCATGAATCGTGATGTAGTCCATTTCATCGCCAAGTGCCTCGAGTGTCAGCAAGTGAAAGATGATCATCACCACCCGACAGGTCTCCTACAACCACATGATGTTCCTATGTCCAATTGGGAAGTCATTTCTATGGATTTCGTGGTGGGATTTCCACTCACATCACTGAGGCATAATTCCATTCTTGTCATAGTTCACACATTAACAAAGAGTGCTCATTTCATTCTAGTCAGAGACACTTATGATTCCATTGATGTGGTACATGTTTTTATAACTGAGGTCATATGTTTGCATGGGTTGCCCAAGAAAATCATTTCAGATAGGGACTCTCGATTCACCTTTAGGTTTTGGACAAGTTTGCAGTCAACAATGGGGACTTGGTTGAACATAAGCACAACATATGATATGGAAACAGATGGGAAAACTGAAAGAATAAATCAAGTTATGGAAGACATGCTTAGGATGTATGTTATGTATAATCAAACCCATTGGGAGAAGTACTTACCTTTGGTAGAGTTTGCCTACAATAACAGTTTCCACAACTCAATTGGAATGTTGCCCTATGAAGCTCTATATGGAAGGCCATGCAAGACGTTGTTGAGTTGGGAAAGTTTAGAAGACTGAGTGATAGTAGGGTCAGAATTGATTCAAGAGGTGGAAGAACAAGTGATTCAGATTAGACAACGATTAAAGGAGGCACATGATAGACATAAAAGTTATGTTGATGCACATAGGAACAACCGAAGTTATAAAGTGAGAGATCATGTTTTCAATCGTATCAAGCCTAATAAAAGTACCATTCAGTTTGGGAAAGGGACAAAGTTGTTGCCTCGATTTATAGGACCGTTTAAAATCCAAGAGAGAATTGGACCCGTTGTCTATCGCCGCGTTCTTCCATCCCACTTGCATAAAACTCATAATATTTTTCATGTATTTGTTCTACATCATTATGTTGCTAACGAATCTCACAAACTAAATTGGAAGGAATTGCAAGTCTCAAATGCGAGAACCATCATGGTCGAACCACTACGCATATTGGACCATAGGGTCTGAAAACTCAGGAATCGTTTGGTGGACCAAGTTAAGGTCCAATGGGACAAGTATAGCCCAGGATCTGCTACTTGGGAGGACATAGATACCTTACGACGATATCATCCTTCACTTTTTTTACCACCTTGGGACTATGTTTCCCAAAGGATGGGTGTATGTGATGACTTGTTTTGACTTAAACAACTAGAATCACTTATGGCCTAGTCGTATCTTTATTTGCTTATGATCTATGGCACATTGATTACTTGACACTTTAAAATTTGGACATATGGACCTATGTGAATGTCAATACTATGAATGTTTATTGTTAAGTGGTTTATGTTGGATAATATGCAACCTAATTCTAGCTTGAAATTTTTGAAATTTAAAGATGTTGGTACGTGGATACTGAGTAAATGATAAGGTTAAATGTGTTTACATGATAATGTGTATGGATATATGTGAGTTGTGCTATAAATTGATTTGATGATTAATGGGCTATAAATTAACCAAATGATAACGATAATAAAGGGTTTATGTCCTAACCATCGACCAAGAAACAATATGGTATAAATATTGTATGTGAAATTTTGTTGGTTCAAATGCATTACTATGATATGTGGGAAAGTGCAGGTTTTTCAAGTAGCGATTGCCTGAAACTGAATATATGATGACAAAATCCCAACAACATAGTGTCATTGTATGGTCCATGATAGGGTGTTCACCCAAGTTCTATTAGGAGAGGTGGAGGCATTTCCCACCATGTATCCTATGAAACCTGGAATCATGGGAGGACGGTGTTAGATCACGCTCCCCTAGACATGTGATGATGATTGGCAGTTACTTGTTGGGGAAGCTTGGTCAAGGTAGTTAACACTTCCTCTTATGGGCTCTATATGGAGTTAGGTCAATATAGTTGACACTCCAGGATAGTCCAGCAGAGGAAGGATAGGGATGGACAATGGAAGTAGGTTTGAGAGGCAAGATGATTAGACATAGTTGAGTGTGTGGGGTTTTAATCTTATAGAAGAAGTGTTGATTTTCTCTTGCTTTAAAAAAAATTCTTAACTGAATTAGAATTATCTAGGTAATTATTACTTGTGCTAAATTATTATAATTAAGTATTCTAAATAAATATTTTTTTGTAAAAGGTTGATTTATTGTTTATGAGGTTAATTGCATTGTTGATTGGGTTGAAAGCATACAAGAATTGCATTAGATTTGTTAATTATTGTCTTTAGTACACACATAATTTCTATATGTGCTAGCTACACATACATGTCTTGTGCATGTACACTAGTATTTAGGAATGTTTAAATTAATGATGTGCTTATATAATCTAGATATATGAATCATGTTATTGTTCTCCTAGTATTGTAAATTACTATAACTTCGGGATGAAGTTTCTTGAAGGGTGAGTGTATGTAACACCCTAATTAGGTTAATTAATGATTTGATTAAGTAAGGTAAATTAAGTTATTAAAGTATTAAAAGTTAATTAATTGATTAAATCATTAATTTATCCAACTTAGTTAATTATTGAATTAATTATATTTTATCTTTATTTATTTATTCATTTTGAATTAAGAAATGTAACATTTAATAATAAAATATCTCATTTGTGGTTGGGGTTGGTATGAATTTATGACAAAGGATAAGGTAGATGGGAAAATGAAGGATGGGAAGGATTTGAGGGAGAAGGATAAGGAAGGGGGGGATGGACTTGGAGAAGGGGGATTTTTTATTGGAGGGAGAAGGAGAAACTGGGGGGATGAGAAAGGTAGCGGAAATTTTGGAGAGGGGGGAGGTTGCAAAAACAAATTGTGAGTTTTTACTAGTGGACTGGTGTTGTTGGGATTTTGGGATCAAGGGCTAGGACATGTGATTTCCTGGAGCAAGGGAGTCGAAGAGGCTCTATTCCTAGCTGGCTGGGAGGATTTAGTTTCAGATAGAACTTCAACAGGAAAGCTAAAGGGACAACTTCTTCTTAAATAGATATTTCACTAATTACTGCTTTCTGTGAATGAAAGTTAAAAATATTGAAATTATGTTGTAAATGTAATATTTGAGAATTTAATTGTTGCAAATTAATATCATTAAATTCACTATTAAAGCTTTACATTTGGCACCAAGTTACAAATTTACTTTTAGCTATTAAGCCCTAGGTGTAGATTTTAACCTTGTACAATAATTTACAACAAACAAATTTTCAATAAAAAAACAAAAAAGATACAATGGAAAATACACACATTACACAGATATTTTTCCCTTGGAAACCCAAACCGGGAAAAACAACATATTCTATATTCATTCACCTCTTACATTGTTTAGAATACAATATAAATATAGGAGCCGACGACATCCAAAACCCTAATACAATGACCTGGATTAGTCAACAACCCTAATTCCTTAACTGGAAATAGAAAACCATAGGTGAAAAACCATGTGCCAAAAAACCGCCCAAAAACAGACATGAAAACCGATAAAAAAATATAACACATACCCAACACTAAGTAGGCCTTTACACTTCTTTTGAAATTATTTTCTAAAGTTGAAGTGCTCCTCCCATCTTCGACTTTCAACTTCCTAACACAATCCTAATATATGATGATGAGTATGGATACTTTTGTGTATTTTATCGTGTAAATTATTTACCTTGAATGATTTTGGTTTTTTTGGATTCTTAACCCTTGTAAACTTAATGTCATCAACCTTTGGGTTCTTGACCTTTTACTATGTAATCCTTTTATTTTGATTAATAAAGAGAATTACAAAAATCTTTATATTCATAAATAATTACCAAATAAATTTGATACAACATCTTTAAATATATCTATAAACATAATTTGAGTGGCAATGCATAGGCACACAAGTCATATGATCTAGGTAGGCATCGAGTGAGGCGCGTAATCATCATCATATATGGAAATGTTGTTTTACTTTGCCTCTGTTTTTATGTCTAGTAAAACATATGACAAAATAATAAAAAAACTCAATTAACCATATATATTAAAAATTTTCTTAATTTAGTTAAATGAAAAAGAATATGCATAAAAAGGACTAAACAATATGGGTTTGTATTACCAAGCACTGCATTATTTTGTTGAAACAAGGAAAGCATTGAATATGTTTCAAATATAATTTGAATATTTAATAAACAATATAAACCAAGTGTATGGTCATTGAACATGTCACGTATTAGAGCACATTTCATAATGCCATATGACATAACTAGCACAACTGCAAAGTGGTTGGCGGTTGGTGAACGTCGAAACTTGGTAATTACATATTTGTACAATAATTTTTTAATGTGATTAAGTAAATGTTAAAAAGTAAACATGTTAATGGATGCCTTGATAAATGCAAGAAAGTTATGAACAATAAATCTGACCCATTGATTTTGGAGGACGACTAAGAATATGCCAGCATCTTCAATGCATAGCCATCAGATTAGGGTTTAAGGTTAAATAAGGTTAAAAGATCATTAATTGTGCCCATTATCAATAGGTGTACGCCTTTCACCATAACAAGGAAGACAATATGTATTTGTACCATGAACTTTTATACTAACTTAGCCATGAAGCTTTGCCTTTAACCAACCGCATAGAAGCTATGGTTGGAGTCAAGCTATGGTTAGAGTCAAGATAATTACAAAAAGACAATGCAAAAAAATCTAAAAAATAGTGATTTTTGAAATTTTAAAAGTGCAATGCAAGGGTGCAATTTGGTTCCAATACAATGAACAAGCCAAACTTGAAATAGTGACATACAAATATTGGCTCCTAAAATATTTGGTAGACAATGTGATTCATAAATAGATAGGAAAAAACTAAAAGAAAAGATGATAAATGCATTAATTCTTGCTAAAACAAAATATACAGCTAAATAAACAATTAAAGCATTCACCGTGTTCATACACATTGCTGCATATTCAAACATGAAATGAACTCTTTGTTTTGTAGTTCAAGAAACAACATTGAAAAACAAATACTTAATAATGTAATTTAAGAAACAACCTTGAAAAACAAATACTTAATAATGCAAATTCCAAGACATGTTCTAAGAACGTATATGTAAGTTACAAATTCCATTATATTTCTAGATCTTGCACTACTCATGCCTTCCTTCCCTTCGGTTGGTTGCTATATAATTAGGGGACCTTCCTTGAGAAAGCGGGGTGGGAATTAGGAGAACTCGTGATGTACCTCTTCATACTCACCTTACAAGGTTAAACATATATCTAGGTATACATGTGATGTCACTAATGCATGTTGGCCCCATACCTATAGGGGCGTATCAAATACATGTCATACCAGTTTCACAAAGACATAGAAATACATGGAATTGAAATATAATTCAAAACACATAAATTTTCCTGAGACATTACATTACAATTAGCTTGCAAACATAAATATGAAATAACAAAATATTGTTTTAATCACAAGACCAACAATTATAGCTAATCACAACAACGAATTATAAATGCATTGGTTCATATAAATATATACTTACTTTGCACAATTTTATTTGATATATTGGAAAGTAGCTTGAACATATAAACACAAAATAAGCACTTGTATGAATCCTTTGTTTCAATGTTTAAAGACATAGCAATTTTGAAAGAACTTATAAAATAAAATCCCTTGTGAAGAGTTTATTGAACCTTCAAAAAGCAACACCAATGTATTTTATCATAAGCTTGTTAGTAAAATTCTATGCATGATTTTTTCGTTAAAAAAAGAGTAGCATGTGGATGGAAATTCTATGCATGATTTTTTCGTTAAAAAAAGAGTAGCATGTGGATGGAATTTCTTCGATTGGCAAGTTGGGAAAATGGAAAAAGTTGTCAAAGATCGTTGTTTTGAATGTTTCTTTTTGTAACCACCAAATAGAGCCTATAATTGACTCACGAAAAGTCACATGGCTAGGATTTCTATCCATGTGAGTTCTATAAAACCACATGGGACATTATGAGGTCGGATCTACTATAAGTGTACAAAGAATACAAAGTTGTATACTTAGCATTCACATCAACAAAGGATTGATCAAAGTCATCCCAAAGAAAGGAGACCCATAATTAATCACAAGATGGCACTCGATAACTTTGTTGACTGTCTCTTACAAAATTATTTCCAAAATGTTCATCCCGAGGTTGAAATATATCCTTCCAAAATTCATTAGACAAGAGCAGATGAGGTTTATCAAAGGAAGACACATTTTGGATAATGTGATAGTTGTCTAGGAAGGCATGGATGGGCTAGAAGTTGAGCCCTATTTATTACAATAGACTTATGAATCCTATGATCGAGAGGAATGGTCATTCATGCTTGCAATGCTTAAAGCATTGGAATTTGTCCCTTATTTTTTTTTATAGTGGTAGAAAAATTATTTACAAAGGTCTCAACTTGTTTTCCTATTTCATATCAATCATGCCAAGTCTAAAGACATAGGGCTCTTTTGGTCTAAATGGGAAGCCTATCCTCTCGCTTGGGCCCACTATGTTATGGATTTTGAATCATCTTGCTACTTCATCCACCACATGATAGTGCAAGGCCTCATTAAAAGTGTTCCTCACCCAAGCTCAAATGGAAGGAAATTAGTGAATCACCACGTCATCGATGATTCTTTTCCAACCATTATTAAGGAGAAGGACTCTAGATTTTACCTTAAACTACATACCATTTTTTTGTGAGGCCTTGAGATTGAAGCTCCAAATGGCCAAAACCCATTGTTTTCAATAGCTTTAGAAGGATAGCCTAGACTAGCTATTGGGTCAAGGGTAGTCCTAGTTACAACC
The DNA here is from genome assembly GCA_009831015.1 of Picea engelmannii. Lineage (NCBI taxonomy): Eukaryota > Viridiplantae > Streptophyta > Pinopsida > Pinales > Pinaceae > Picea > Picea engelmannii. Next base: position 210,747 of record ML785583.1, read on the forward strand.
TGTCCGAGTTTTCAAATTTCTTGACATCCCCTTTGCATTTGTGGCCTCCCTGAAGGAGATATGAGAAGTAGTGTTACTAAGTGTTTCAAAAAAATCCAATAAATATGAAGCCATTATCCTTTGCAAGGAAATTCATACTAGTTGTTACTCATGTATGTATATTGTTCATCATGTTGGGTCCCATTTTCCCATGCTTTAACTAAGTTAGAAAATATGCTCATAAATTTCTTATGGGCCATTAAATTTAGTGGATCCACATGCTTTCATAAAGTAAATGAAAGCCTCTAGTGTACCCCAAGAACGAAAGGATTTTTGGGTATCGTGACCACCCATACACAAGCCCAAGATTTTTGTGCTAAATGGGTCATTATATTAGTGGAAGAGAATGAGGCATAGAAGAGCATGCTCATAAATTATATCACCTTGAGGCCCTGCATGGGTTTAAGATATGGAGCAACCTAGCTAAAATTGTCTGGAAATTGGGGGAAGTCATAAAACACAAGGTGTCGAAAAGTGACTCACTCAAAATCAGGATTTCTATTAATGACCCATGTCTATGGTGGTCTCCACTGGTACTTTAGGAGGGGAGACTACTACCGAAATCCTATGGTTCTTAGCCAAGAGGTTGCAAATAAAAGGTATTATGGTCCTGGGAGACCTTTATGACAATCAAACTAGAGATTAGAAATGTTGGAAAGCCCTGAAAGCATAATTTAGGCTTAATCCTGCTTCCAAAATAATTCTAGGGAAAGTTTAGAGGTTGATCCATAGCCTCTTCCTTAAACTTGACCTTTTAGGGTCACAAGCATGGTGGAAACACTTGGGACAGAATTGAAGAAAGGTTGTGAAGTACAAGGAAACCAATGATGATCAATGGCTCTCTTATAAGCTTGGGTTTGAGGGAAAGCTTAATAAAATCTAGAGAATCAAGTCTAAGGAGAAGACATGGCTCTATCCATGGAAATCCATATGAAAAGGCACTTAGATCCCAAAAATCTTTATTTTGCTTTGTCCCTAGATCATGGAGCCCTACTCATAGGGCGATGCTTGAAACATCTAGGAAAATTTCACCCTAAATGCCCTTTATGTGGCAAGAATGAAACCCCAAAGTAATTACTTTGGCTTCGTAAATATGCCCAATCAACATGGGCATGGGATTATAAACTTTGTCATTCTTTGTTTTTGTTCGATATCACTTGGAAAGCAACCCTATTTGGAGATTCTCTCCCTTGGGCTATGAATTTCCGCACATTATGATAATGGATTAGAATTGATATCAACTTTGGAAAATAAGAAATGGATGTGTATGCACTAATTCTCAGCGTAGGTCTACTTTTAGCTAGTGAGAGGGTCTCTAATCTATTCCTATCTTCCTTCACATCTCTGGGTATAGATGTGGAAGGTGGAGATGAAGATAGCCCACCTGCATGAGCTTATGAACTACTAGACCAATGTGCCATGCACTATGAACAAGGGGTCACCTGAAGGGCACTCTCTTGACCACTCTACACATTCTAGAGCCTCAAGAGACCGACAACGCCATCATATAGCAAGGCGAGAATGTCGAAAGATGTGAAGGAGCTAGTCTCTTGAAAGATCTCCAAAGGTGTCGTGGTTTGAAAAATTATCCATCATTCCTCTAGCCATCTTTGAACCAAAGCATCTAAAAAAACCTATGTAGGGCAATGACAGATGAGAACTCAATGTGGTGGATCCTAAGCCTGTAATAGAAGGAA
>ML785583.1:220602-251681 GCA_009831015.1 Picea engelmannii
TTCATAATCTAGATGTATAAGAATATGCATAGAAATATTAAATATTGTTGGTGTTCCAATTCTAATAAACACGGGACTTCAATGTCCTCTTCCCTCAAATGATCAAAGTTTGAAAGATCTAACACATGCAAACACATTCTCTTCAATGTCCTCTTCCCTCGAATGATCAAAGTTTGAAAGATCTAATACACACAAACACATTCTCTTTGATATAACATTATAATTTTTTGATATGACTACAATAAGTAAAATATCCTCAATTATGACATGATAGCCATGGGTCTTGAGGCCTAAGCTATTATTGTCAGTTTGGTTTCTAATATTACTACTTACATATCTAGTGGGAAAGCAAGTTTGAGACATCAACTTTAAGAATTGTGTGTGCTTTTCCTTTGTCCACACATAAGGAACACTAAGTTTTCTATATTTTCCATCAACATATTTTTCAACCCAAAAATTTCGATGAATCTTTAATTCTTGAAAGCCTTGACATGATGACACCATATCATATGCACCAAAAAGAGTTTTTATAATATCATAAGCTATGTTTTTCTCGGTATGAATAAATCCAACAATGTGCATAATGGATATATGCTTAAAGTATGGCTAACTTGTAGAATATGGACAATCACTTTACACTGCTATCATTAGTTGGATTAGTTTTACTACCATAAATGCCACCACTATTTATAAATTGCATGTTTCTCCTTTCTCAATAAATTATTCATTCGTTATTGCTAATGGTGCTTCATGATTATCTTCCTAACCATTGAAACATAACTTTTTTTTTTATGGTATGGATGCTCCACTTTAAGGTAATCACGATGTCCACAATAAATACACTTATTCAAACTAATTGAGTTCCTCACAAAACCCTTAAATATGCAAATYAGACATCCATGGAATCCATAAATAGTGAGACCAATCATTGTTCCATATGTAGGAAGATTTTGTATCGTAAACAATAAAGAAACTCTTAAAGTGAATTATAAATACACGTATTCAAACTATTTGAGTTCCTCACAAAACCCTTAAATATGCAAATCAGACATCCATGGAATCCATAAATAGTGAGACCAATCATTGTTCCATATGTAGAAAGATTTTGTATTGTAAACAATAAAGAAACTCTTAAAGTGAATTTGATTGAATCACCATATGTTAAAAATTGAATTGCTTTAATTCTTTTCCACAATTTTGTTAACTCATCAAATAATGGCTCTAAATAAACATCAATTGTAGCTAAAGTCACACTTTCCTTTCCTATTAAAATCAATGGTATCATTAAAAAAAAATGGTTGGGTTGCTAACCATGGAGGCAAGTTATAATTTATCAAAAAGACTCGCTAAGTTGATCATTTAGTGCTTCGATTTGAGAATGGGTTCACTCCATCTAGATCCAAACCAAACCTCATATTACGAGGACCTTGGGAAAAATCGGGGTATCTGTTATCAAATTCCATCCCTATCTTAGAATCAACCACATGTCATGTTTTTCCATCGATGCTCTTATTTTGTGTGTGCCAATGCATAAGTTCAATAATGTCTCGACAAATATGCGTTCGAAGTAACTATGGGATTAGTAGGAAGTGATGAAGAACCTTTCTAGGAATGGAACTTGATTTCAACCCTAGTCTATACCTCCCTTCTTTAAATTTCAGACATTGAATCTCACTTACAATAATTTTGTGAAATAATATGCAACCATCCACACATGTGTGGATGTTTTCATACCCTAATCCTAGCTTAGTGATTTGTGTTTTACATTGACTTCATTTTGTTGGCAACGTGCAGTCAAATGGTAACAATCGATGCAATAATTCCAATAACTCATCAACACTCTCATTTTTCCAAACATGCACTACTTTCAAGTTAGGAATTAGAAGGATTGTTGTCAAATTACTTAACTCACAAGTACCATACATGGGTTTTGAAACATCCTCCATCAACTTGTTCCAATCAACCTTGGGATCATCATTCAACATCGATCAACTTCAATCACTTCATCTAAGATTCATGCCTCTTCATCTATGTTTGGTGCCTCTTCATCTCTCATGCTACACAATTATATCTTATCTGGATAATAATTTTGAGGAAAAGGGATTATACCACTATGCCAAAATTTTACCATATGTTCATAAATCACTTCTTTTTTCTTTCATCTTTCCACCATGACAATCATTACATGAAAATACATATATATCCAATCTATTTTTATTTTTATTGGCTATATTCTCATCATGTGCATAGTATTCATCAGTTGTCAACATTAGGTGTTGGCTCATCTTCAATTTTCTACATTCAATTATGAATCCAGTATGTTAATTAACAAAACTCAAATAATTTAATAATTGCACATACCCAAAATCTAGGATACAAATAACATGGCATATAATCATCTAATCAATTCCCTATGTAAACCATATTGTATGCTTTTAGGTATCTAGACATATTTTGTTTGAGGATGCTTTCAGGTATCGAAGCTTTACTTTAAAAACAAATAACAATGGGGGTGAAAGAAGAAACTACTCTTATCTTGATGGTAGATCTCTCCATATTACGAAGTATGTAATACAATTAAGAACAAAATGAGTTAAAGTAAGACAACATTACATTAAACATCAATATATATGATAACACGGTAACTAGCATACCTTGGGAAAAGGATGATACATGAATTCATTGCAAGGTGTTAATACAATCAAATAGTTCCAATGTACTAATAGCACAATTTTTATCAACCCCATCATAATACTAATGTTGTTTGAGCCCTCTAGACTAGAAAAGGGGTAAAAGCAATTCATTTAGAGCATCCTAAATCACATAAAATGAACAAACTATTAATAGTTTAAGAACATAACTATTATTGTCATAAAAACTAAGAAAGAACTCAGTTCATTACTATTAAAATAAAATAAGAAAGAACTATTAGTTTTCATTAAAAAAAAATAGATATTTTAAAACCAATAAAGTTAATTGCTCTCGGTTAAAAGCTAGAATTCCAACAACAAAACTTCATTTGTCCTAAAGTGTCCTCTCTATAAAGCATAAACTTGCTTTAAAATTTAGAGGATAAAAATGATGATCTCACTTTGGTACCATGTTTATAATTTAGAGTAATGTGTAACCTCATTTTTAGATATGGAATTGAAAGACCCTTAATTGCATAATTAATGGGTACTAACATAATGAAGACAAAAATTGGTATATTTTTAATGTGGATTAGAGAAGAAATCATTTATAGGATTAATAAGTATCATCAGAATCAAGACAAAACAATCATAGATAGGGCCACATTTCTCTATCAATTGTATATCGGCATGACTCCAAGTATATGATAACCAACCTCCTCATAGCAGGGAAATTGCATCAACAGGGTATGTAGGTCAATGGGTAGGAGCAAATAAATTTTCCACAAGAGTACCATCTAACAGATATAATATTTTTATCTTAGATGCAAGTTGAAGGTACAGGGGTCCAATATGGATGTAGTGTGTCATCCATTTTGTTCCATCTTCTACTATGCACCCAAGAGACAATGCTCCAATTCCTATCGAACCTTTAGTCACTAGTTTACATGAGTCTCTTGCATGTTATCCTTACTCTAGCTCCAAGTCATGCATTTTAGAAATTCCATCTATATTTATTCCATTTATAAGTAGCAACTTAAAAAATGAATTGTTGGAATTTAATAATAAATCTCCAAGGTGGCATGAGAAGCTGCAATATTGGTGTTTCAATTTCATAGGGAATGTGACAATGGCTTAGACTAATAATTTTTAGCATGTTGCAACATTTGAGCCTAATCCATCAATTTCTCAAAATATTTATAGTACAAGTACATCTACATTGAACCAAGAAGAGAGGACAAAAGGGCTATTTTGATTATTTCCCCCTTTCGTAGGATAGTCACTAAAGAGAAAATTTATATCAATGGGCTATGTAGGTTGATGGGTAGGAGCAAAGAAATTTCCCACAAGGGTCCTATCCAATAGCTATAATATTGTTCACCTTAGCTACAAGTTGAAGGTATAGGGGTCCAAAATGGGTGCAATGCATCATCCATTCTATTCAATTAGTACATGTATATTCAAGCACAAACCTTACACACAAATATAGACATTACACTAAACTCTAGACTCATCTTGTAAGTAATAGGGAACTGTATTAAGAAAATGAAATACTTTTCTAAGAAATTTGGTGCCATAAATATCAATGTCCAAGAAAATATTTTTCATAACATGAATCCTAGTTCATAATAAATTTAACAAGTCTCACGTCTTTTTTTTCCTCAGAAAAATTCATAATTTCATTATATAATAACAAAATTACATACACAAATAATACCAGATATAACAAGTCTTGTGTCTTATTCGAAGCATCCATGAATAATTGTTTTTCTTTGTTGAGGAATACATGTTTAGATATCAAGCGTACTTGGTGTATACATCTAGACCCATTTTGTCAAGCTAAAAGGATTGAACATATGAGGCTAAACAAAGATAATAAACTATGCAAGAACAATATTTTGACATGATGGACTCCTTTTGTAAGATCACATGCTCAAAATGAAGGGTTCAAACACTATATTAATAAATTCATGCATAGCTTTATTTTCCTTATGAAAGGTGATCATTCCCCTATAATGCTTATCAAAAGTAGGAATATTTACAATTGAATGAGTGGGTGATTGGTTTTTTTCCAAATATTATATGGTTATTAGAGTTTATAACATATAAGTAAAATCTTATAGATTACATGTCCTTCTAACCCCAGGATATTTTCCTTATATATGTTTGATAAATATTCAACATATATGAATTGATTTTTCATCCCAAGCATCAAAAGCTTTCTTCCCACTACCTTTGATTTTTTTCTTTTATGTAATTGGTACCTTAAAGGAAACAAATAATATAAAAAATATTCTAAGATCATATGGCTTTGAGGAAGATGATTCATGGATGTATGATCTTTATAATATCATCTTAGACATAAGGGAATCCTTTGAGTTCAAAGCCTATATCTATGAGGAAATGCTAGATATATAAAACATTAAAATTAAAATTAGTTAGTAGGAGAATAAGTAGATTCATGAAGAAGCAAAGCAACAATCAAGGAAAGAATTTGAACATGTCATGTCAATAACTCAAGAAAACCATAGTGATAATAGTAACCATACATTTAATATACAATGGTAAAACACAATCATTTATAAACAATCAAGGTGACATGCCTAAATCCCACCAACAAATAACATTGATGGATGCATCATGTTTCTGAAGAAAAAAAATGTCAAGATGCTTATGGGCATAGCCTTAGAATGATTTAAACGCACTTAAATTGAAAAATACCAAAACACGAGAAAATGAATTAGTAACTCTATTTGGGTCTATCTTTACATATGTGATATCATGTCATGCCCCGTATTATTATTAATATATAAATAAATAATAATAATAATAATAATAATAATAACAAGAATATAATAATTTTCCTAAAGTGGTCATGATAAATACTTATATAAATAAATAATAATAAATAATTATATAATAATTATCCTAAAGGGGGTCATAATGGTTCATAACAATAAGTACTTATTATTGATATTTGGTGATAAAAGAAATGGTAAAATAGGTCTTAGGGGGGGTGCGGCTAGGGTTTACCCTAGCTGCAATCTGCAATTGTTCACCTCTCTGCATCATCTCACCATCGACATGCTTCTATATTTCACCCCTCACATCTTCATCGTTGTCGCTATTGTATGTTGCAGTTTGTTTCAATGTGTGCTCGCTCCAATGGGTGAGTTTGATTGTCATCGGGTTTCCCTTGCATCAATCAACTGGCGATCTGGTTCGGCCTCGCATGGCCTCTCTCCCCTCAAGGTTGCGGCTCGATGTGGTTTCTTCTTTGGATATGATGGTTTCTCTTAGTTTTGTCAGTGTTTTGATGGAGGTGGTGTTTTGGGGGGAATGGATGGGGCATTTCCTGGTGTCTCATGCCCTCTCCCTCTAACTTTGATAGTGATTTTGTTGGGGGTATTTGGTCGTTTGGGCTATTATTGCTTTCGGTGTTGGGGTTGCTCTTTTGTGGTAATATCTTTCTATGTAGATTCTTACTTTATTCTTCTATTTTGCCCCTTTCCGATGTTGGGTTGTTTAGGGTTTTATGTATACTCAGGGCCTTGTTTTCTCTGGTGCTAAGGAGGTGGTGTCGTGTTCAATTTTTTAGTGTTGGTTTTTTTTTCAAGGTTTTGTACCCTCCCTTCTGTCTCTAGGAGGACGTATGTTTCTCTAACCTAGTCCATCTAGCTTCTGGGGAATATTTGGGGGTTTGGTTCAATGTTTGCTCTCGATGAGTTCAGGTTTTCTCTTCTTGGGTTTTCTCTTGCAGACCTGTGATGGGGTTCTTTCGGTCTTTCTTTATGCTCTACAGGGATTGTTATGCCACTTTCGTGCTCATATGATTGTATTGTATTGGACTTTCCTGGCTTGCTCAGGACAGAATTTGGCATGTTGTTTGAGGCTAGCCAAACTAAATGCATGAATTCTCATGCATTATTTAGAATGTAAATTTATTTCTATATGAATAAAATTTACATTTTTTTCCTTTTGGGGAAAAAAAAAGAAATGGTAAATGATGAAGAAACCCTAAAATATAATAAATAATTAAATAATGGACCCTAGGATTTAGGTTCTTTACCACAAATAAACTCCATATAAAGAGGGAAAAGAAGGATAAAAGGATATCTCTCTTTGGTTGGTCTATAGAGAGAAGAGGGATAAAGAATTGTTGGTTGAGTAGTAGATTGAGGGCTCAGGGGTGACCTGTTACTAAAGATTAATTTAGAAAGGTCTACAGTTGGGTGGAGAGTCGTCCCCCATTTTGTTGTTGCATTTTTCCATATCATGATCAAGGTATCACTACAATATCTAGCCCACATATGAAGGTATGTGGGTTTATTTGAAGCATGTGAGTTCCTCATCTCTCAGTGTGCCTAAATTCTATTAAAGTTTATTTGGTAATTTACGTAATATTTTATTTTTTTTTAGATCAGGCCATTACATATCATATCAAATCCCAGTTTCGACCCTTAAGGCCTATGGGCCCCCAATTAGGTTACAAATACAATTCATCCATAAATATGTATGCCCATTATTTATGACCTAGAAAAATAGAAGAGATATTTGTAATCTTGGATAGATTAGGGTTACAATTTATTTTTACGTTATAGATCTACACATATGTGTGGTGATATTGTTCCAGAGATGTAGATCTAGGATTGATGGTTCAACCCTTGAAAAGGGTATAGATATATGTTTTAAGAGATATAGATCTGTGATATATGGTTCAATCTTATGATCGTAGATCTTTCTCTTGTTTTTATTGAATTCTTGATTGTAGATCTATAGATCTATTGTAACACACTTGATCTATTCAATTGACCTACTCCTTTAGATCCTCCATGGATTGTAGCATACTGAGGAATGTAGAAATCTCTAAATGATCTTCCTACAATGATCTTCATGTTCCCTAGTGATATGATTGAATTAGATCTAAATTTTATTGGTTTCAAAAAAAAAAAAAGGTTTCAGATCGATTTGTTGAAATATTTGTACAATATCTTTTAAGATATAGTGTCTGTGAGATGTCAATACTTCATGCAATTACCCAAACATTAGTTGTTAAGTTTAAATTATTTACCAAATCACATGAATCATGCCAAAGTGTTCTTTAAAGAGTAGAATATTGATTGCAAGAAACCCATGTGAGTGAAACAAAAATTAGTAAATTCAAAGAGATCTCATCAAGATATTTGATGAAATTGTCGATTAGGTTTTAAACTTATACCATTATAATGTTATAAATCCTAGCTGACTGCATATTTAGTGGCAATTTCATTTTTTGGCTATAGACTCATCGACAATTTCATCTTCATGGACACCTATAATGAATTTCATCGCTAGTCGTTGCCAAAATATATTCAATGGTATTTTTTTATTCAATTTGAAGAAAGACTAATTTTTAAGAAAGAGCACTTGTCAAGAAACATATATATAATAACCTGAGATAATTAATATAAAATGGGTATGCTTTCTATAATTTAGATCTTCCAAAACTAACGATCAAAAAAGGTATATGGATGATCTTGTTTATTGCATCTCTAACAACATATTACTTATCTTGTTATTATGTCTATCTAGGCAAGTCTCTATAAATGATAAGAACGTTAGTATGGAGGGTTGTTTGGATGTGTATTACTTTTCATCTATCGGCTCTTTGAAGTCGATTGTCATTCCTAAAATCGAAATTATTCAGTCATTTTAGCCAACACGAGTTGAAAAAAAAAGAGAGCATTGAAATCTCCTGCAAATACCCTTTCCACCACACCAATCTTCAATATTGTTGAACTACCTAACCAAAATAGTAATGACAAATTATGAAACCCTATTATTTCAGAGAAATAAACCCGTACTTGTTTCAAAATACACCCTAAATTTAGTATTTTCCCCGTGTGCTCAATGTTTGTATGCATGCATATTGAGCTAGAGGAAGACACATATTTGATTACCTCTTTGTGATTATGCATGGGAGAATCATACTTCCATGGGAGAGTGATACAGTGTGTGATCATATTGGAATAAAACTAATGCAATAGTGGCAAATTGTCTCCCACTTTCGCAAGCAAGCTCCTAGTTGTAGGAAAGAAATGGTGAAGGGTAGAGCCTTCTAGTTTTCGTAGCTTTCTTTTATAGGTCTTGATACATTCACATTCATCCTTACAAAGAAACATAATCTTGATTGAAACATGACACAGAATAATCGTTGAGCTCCATCGACATCTGAATTGTGTATAAATGCATATATTTAAGACAAGACTTTAGTATAATAGAAGTAATATAATCATTTAGGTTTTGTGGTGAGATATTTGTTTAGAAATTGTCGAAACGTCGACTAGCTATCAAAAGTAATATAATCAAAACATTGAAATTTTATATCGAAAAGAAGAGAGATTTTGGGTGTGCAGATGTTTTTACCACTTAGATGTCTTTTTAATGAAGCTCTATCATGGCACCGCAACAATATCCATTGAATTCGGTTCGACATATCCACTAAGTTGTGTTGCATTAGTAAAACATTGCCCTATTTTATCAACTTCAAACTTCACTTGGCCTATAATCCTTAGCTTCTCTGAGGTCTTTGAATTCCGAACACAACACCCTTCATTTAAAAAAATTAATAAATAAGCTCTTCATATTTGTGTATTTATTCAAACAAGTAACAGGAGGTTCAGACTTGTTTAAATAAATCAGGGTGTGCTCATTAGGAAAACCATGACTTCTTTGTATATAATTAACAAGGGAATCGGAACTGAGAAACTGGAATCACACTTACAAATAGAGGGCCCTTATTAGTCCATGTTGAAGGCCTGGGACTATAGAAATAGATTTAGCGTTGACCACCAATTAGCTTTTGCTTTGACCAAAAATTTATCGTTTTTTTCCATAGTTTAACTTTGTTGCAAGCGATTCAATTTTTTTTGTTGGCTTTTGATTCATCCTTCAAAACAACATCTTATTGTTGGGTCAGCAACGGAAATTTAATAAGCAATTTAATTATCCAGTTGTAGTGCATGGTTGGAACGAGTACATGTATGGGAATTTAATAAGCAAGTTAATTATGTAGTTGTAGTGGATGGTGCAAGTACAAGTGCGGAACGGGGGCATGTACATGTCCCAAAGTTATGATGAATGGGTATGGGACTAGCTGTGTAGGGATATCCATGTGCAAAAGTCTCCGCACTTAAGCATCAATGCATTACACATTGCAATATTTGATAATAATTATCCAATATTGCAATGTGCAATGCATTGATGCTTAAGTGCAGAGACTTTTGCACATGGATATCCCTGCACAATTATGGTTGCAATTTATTAATAATTATTTATTTATTTATTTTATATTATTTAATTATTGCAATGTACAATGCATTGTTGCTTAAGTGCGGAGACTTTTTCACAGGCATATCCTCGTAAAACTATGGTTGCAATTTATTAAATAATTAATTATTTAATATTATTTAATTATTGCAATGTGCAATGCGCTATTGATTAAGTGCGGAGACTTTTGCATAGGCATATCCATGCCAAGCTATGGTTTTGTACTATGTACGGGTGTGGAACATGGGCATGTGCATGTCCCAAAGTTACGTACAGGAGCATAGTTGTGCGGGGATATGCCTATGCAAAAGTCTCCACACTTAAGTAGCAATGCATTGCACATTGCAATATTAAATAATTAATAAAATGTGTTACTGCTTAAGTGCGGAGACTTTTGCACATGCATATCCCCGCACATCTATGGTTGTAATTTGTTAAAGAATTAATTATTTAATATTATTTATTATTTATTTAATTATTGCAATGTGCAATGCACTGCTGCTTAAGTAAAGTGCAGAGACTTTTGCACAAACATATCCCCGCAGCTATGGTTGCAATTTATTAAATAATTAATTATTTAATGTTATTTATTAATTATGTAATTATTTAATATTATTTAATTATTACAATGTGCAATGAGTTGTTTCTTAAGTGCAAAGACTTTTGCACGGGTGTATCCTCGCACAGCTATGGTTGCAATTTGTTAAATAATTAATTATTTAATATTATTTATTAAGAACAAATAGTCAAAGCAAAAGTCTTTGAACATTAGATGTACGGGTACGAAACCATAGCTCTGCAGGCATATATCTGTGCGAAAGTCTTTGCACATAAGAAACAACTCATTGCACATTATAGTATTAAATAATCAATATTTATTAATTATTTAATATTGCAATGTGCAATACGTTGTTGCTTATGTGCAAAGACTTTTGCATAGACGTATCCCCACATAGTTATGGTTGCAACTTGTTAAATAATTAGTTATTTAATATTACTTATTAATCATTTAATTAATTAATATTATTTAATTATTGCAATGTGCAATGCACTACTGCTTAAGTGCAGAGACTTTTGCACATGCATATCCTTGCATAGCTATGGTTTTGTACGCGTACATCATACGAGTGCAGAACAAGGGCATTTAAGTGTCCCAAAGTTACGATGTACGGGTACGTGACCATAGTTGTGCAGGGATATGTTTGTGCAAAAGTCTCTGCACTTAAGTAGCAGCGCATTGCACATTGCAATATATTAATTATTAATATTGCAATGTGCAATGCATTATTGCTTAAGTGAAATCTCTGCATTTAAACAGCAGTGCATTGCACATTGCAATATTAATAATTAATATATTGCAATGTGCAATGTGTTGCTGATTAAGTGCAGAGACTTTTGCACAGGCATATCCTTGCACAACTATGGTTGCAATTTATTAAATAATTATTTTTTAATATTATTTATTAATTATTTAATTTTATTTTATTATTGAAATGTGCAATGTGTTATTGCTTAAGTGCAAAGACTTTTGTACAGGCATATCCCTGAACATCTATGGTTGAAATTTATTAAATAATTAATTATTTAATATTATTAATTAATTATTTAATATTATTAATTAATTAATTAATATTATTTAATTATTGTAATGTGCAATGTAGTGTTGCTTAAGTGTGGAGACTTTTGTATAGGCATATCCCTGCACAACTATGGTTTTGTACATGTACATCGTACGGATGTGGAACATAGGCATGTGTGTGTGCCAAAGTTATGATGTATAGGTATGAGACCATAGTTGTGCGGGGATATGCCTATGCAAAACTCTTCGCACTTAAGGAACAATGTATTGCACATTTGTTTTTTTCTTATTTTTACAAAGTTTTATGCTAATTGTTTTTACTTTATTCTTATCATTGTCCTCTTTGCATACAAAATAATGTTATTTTTCCTTATTATATTAATTATCTTATGGAAAAGACTATCTATTATCTATGCATTTAGTTATACTAAGTTTCATTGTTCAATATATATTTCCCACTCAACATCATATATTTGCTAGTCGACAAGGACTGCACTGTCATGTAACCCTAGTTATCATAGTATGTGTGGTTATTCGATAGATAGTTGTCGAGATTACTCTCACACATTGCTTATGTTGAAACAAAATAGAATAATTGTTGGTTGTCCCCCTTCCCCCACATATCTATAGTAGTGATATGGTTGATATGGTCAATCTTCGTTGCTCTCCAAGCTTTGGGTAGGACCAAGTCAAGTCCCCAACCTTCTTATCCCTATCAATTGATAAGTTGAGTGTGTCAATACTAACTCAAATAAATCTTGGATTTCATATCACGTATGTAATAATGACCTATCATCTAATACTAGTAGCTAATAGTAGATAACATCTTATCGGTATGATCATGTCGGTGTGATCATGTGCTTCGTTGTACTATGATTGTTGGTTATAAGTGTTCATGATTTGCATTTAGATTAAAAATATGTAAACCTATGTAAAAAGCATTGAACTGTTTTCCAGCACCAAACAACCGTTTTTCCAAATAAACCATTCACAACCTTACAAAATACCTTATTCTTCAATTTCAAAATAAAAATAAATTATTCTAATGTAAATATAAACTAGACACTTTAGTCAAAGAATAGATTAGCCTACACATCCATAGGAACCAATGAGAATAAATCTTGTATGTATTAATGAGAGCAGAACAATACTTCCACCAATGAAAATATCCATCCTATTTTATATTTAAAACGTAAAATTAACCCAAAATAAAGCCTTTTCAATGTCATGAAAAACATATGAGAGTTGAACTAGATAGTCTATTCATATCTCTATTGTTGTTGTAGATAAGCCAAAGCCTTCCCAACGTCTGTTGCAGTCCATTGGCAAGTTGACAGGTGAAACAAATAGTAGATCTATTTCATGGAAACAAAAATCTAGTCGCACCATTGTTTAGCACATGTAAAATAGGGAATATATATCGAAAAATAAGCACCACGGTCTAAGGGTTTTTTTATCTCACTATCATACTTCCATACCCAGTCGTTATTGAATGAATATAACTCCAAAGAAGAAGAAGACACACAAATTGTGAAGCTCACCTAAATTCTTAATATGTTCCTCCACTCAAATCGAAAACCTAAATTGTAGTATCCATGATTGTACAACATGCATTTGTTTAGCACAATGAATTACCTTGCATGAAAACATCCTGACGTCTATCATGTTGTTGGATCATATGAGGCAGAATTTCCCACTTGTTTTCCTCTACGTTGTAAGATTCTACTCTCCTTGACTTAGAAATTACATTCACCCTTCTACCTGGTATTTTATCAAATGGCTTGGCTTGTTCTAGTTCCATTAGAAAACAACTTGAGAATAATTGAGAATTATATTTATTGATGTTGATATACATGGTTTTGTTGACATCAATTTGCAACATGAAGCAGGGTGTATTTTGAAATAGAATGCATATGCTCTAACATTCAAGGAACATTGTTCTATTTTTTATGTATTGGTTTTTCTTTCCATACGTTTATAAAAATTATACTTATTTTTATTACATCAAGCATTGTAACATTGGGTTAGATGGTAGACATGAATGGTTTTTATCTTCGTATGGCTGAAGTTTCTAGTCATTCTATACACTCATGTTTTGGACCTTCTTGCGTTCTAAAAACTTGTACAACATAGGTTAAGTTGTCTCCAAATTTCTCACTTTTCATCATAGTAGTTTGATAAACATCCTAATTAAGAAGTTTCTCTCCTAGAATGAGATTAGTAGAGCCTTAAATTACTATTTTGGGATGAAGGTGCTTAGGTTCTTGAAATATGTGAATATAAGCATCTTAATCCAATTCAAGGGATGTGGACATTATTAAGATGTTTTCGATGTGTCTGACAATATGGAGAGAACGCTGCTTGTGCTTTATTGTTTTGGGTTAATACAGTTCCTTATAGATTTTCATCTTGCAATTTTATGAATGAAAAAGGTTTTGATGGGTTAGTAGAGATGACTCTTTAACCTAGTTTTAAGTACTCAAGGGATTCTTCTTGTCTTAATGTTAAGTTGAACTAGGTTGTTTTTCTTTTGTAGTTCCAGTAAATGAGTCACTCTTTGGTTATAGATGGATTTGGTGTTCCTTGCTTGTTTTGGAGGTGTTTGTACACAGATTTTTTTTTGTGTGTGTAACTTAAATATCCTAAATTTCACTTTTCAGTTTGAAGTTTAAATAAGTTGTCAAAAGTGAAATTTCTTAATCGAGAGAGAGAGAGAGAGAGAGAGAGAGAGAGAGAGAGAGAGAGAGAGAGAGAGATGACACATAGGTGATGAATAGACATAAGTATTGAGATGTTTGAACACACAAAATGTAAATATGGAATTATCAATAGAACGACGGTTGGTTGATTCAGAAAAATTAAACTATAATTGTTCCTATCAAATAAAGGCTTAGAATGTCCTTAGGAAATGTGTTACAAGGCAATTTGAAGCAACAAACACTGAGGATAAGTTGAATTTTGAACATAGGAAAACTTGAAATAGTGACATGTGAAGTTGGACTATTCAAGCCTAGGGGCAGAGGTATCGATATCAAATTTCCAACAACAAAATGGAGACATAGCTTCAGGAAAACCCCAGATTCTTTAGGGCACAAGGCCATCAATAATGGGGTTCAAAGCAAGGCAAGAAGTTGGAAAAATTCATTGGCTTGACCATAGTATTTATTCAAAGAAAATACCATTGTTATGAACTAAGATGGAGCAAGATGGGAACTTGGATTACTTCAGTGGTTGGAAAAATGGATTTTCTAAGAGAAAATGTAAACGATAATTGATATAAGTTGTGTGTGTGTGTGTGTGTGTGTGTGTGCAACTGTAGAATTTTCTCAAGAAACATAGAATTAAACAACTTGGATTTTGGACAATGTTTGGTTATTTTAATATTTGTAGCCTCTTCACATGATGAATGGAGGGAAATATTAGCTGAACAAATTGCTTAAATTGGAAGAAATTATGAGAGGTAAATAGGTTCCCTAGTGTCAAGTAATTTTTACTAACTAGATGATTCTTGCTTGGTTCAATCAAAACATTGTCTAATCTATCAATCTTTAATTATTGGAAGCATTGTTCAAAGGATTAGATTTGAATTTTGATATTAGGTTTTATTTGAGACCTTAACATTGAATAAGTGTTTCAAAATATTGAACTATCTTTTTAAACTACAAATTTTTGGTGATTGTTTCTAATCACACAATGATGAGGCATAGAATTGTTTTATGGTATTTAATGGGATTTGAAAATGACAACTTAGCAATAATGACATAATTTGGTAATGGAAAATTTAATATTGATACGGATGAGTTGTAGTAGCTTAAGTCATAATTAATGGTTATTGGGTTTTTTTTCTCCAAGGATGTCTCCTCTCAAGGGGGGAACAAAGCTAACAACATGAACTAATCAACTTGAGAGAATATTAGTATAATTCCATGAAATTCCTAAAAAGGGAAGCAATGAGTATATACTTTAAGATAGTATGGAACTACACCTAGGGGATGCTTAAACTATTTAAGTGGTTTAAGAAATGAAGGAAAACTTTTAAGTTTGACCCCAATGCTAGTAGTATATATCCAACTTATTCAACATTCCATGAAGTTACCTTATGGAGGAAGAGAAAACAGTAAACTGCAAATTTTCTAATGATGATATCGAATGGTAGACCTCATAACCATAACCAACTTGGAAGGATGAGATGGACTAATGAAGTTATATGAATGGGATAATGATGTAGTCCATTAGATAATCATGACTTGGTCTTACAAGTTATTGAGAATAACTACCCTTGAATTAATAAACTAGAGAGGTAAAGAGAACCATGGGGTGATGATCAAAATATATACAAAAATGAGAATTCAAAAAAATCAATGATTTAAGACATGATAGTATGGTTAGTAATAGCTTGGTGATTGAAATCCACAAAATTCCTTTGTAAGGGAAAATAATACATGACTATAGATTGTGACTCTAGAGGATGGGGCTTATGTGAAAGTCAACATTGTATTCAAACAAGGAAAATATATGAAAACATTAGTACATTATAGGGTGACTGCATATTTCATGAATTGCCAAGTTCCTTGTTGAAATGATAATCAAAGAAGCAATTGGTATCTAGGTGATCACATGGCACTCTTAGTACTAAATTATCCTTTGGAGAGTTAGCTTGGGATGACAAAATTAAACAGGTAGATCCATGTAGGATGTATGTTTTGATGATATTTTTTTCCTTAGATATAAAATCTAGAATTCATGCATGCTAATAAATTTGATTTTGTTGATGAATCATGTTAAGAACACTCATGATGTTATTATCGCTCTACATGTGATAGGTGTTGAGATGGTTGTTACGTTCATAATGTTAGGTTATCTTAAGAGCCTATGGTATTTACTTATGATGTTATGTGATTCCATTCAATTGTGTTGATGAAAAAAAAAAATGTGTCTTGATAAAGATGTGTTGAGATGATTATCATATTCATGATGGCATACTATGATGTTAGGATAAAATGTGGTTCCATTTATTATATTTGACAAAGACATGTTGAGGTTGTGATCTTATGATAATATCTCCTAATGTGATGACATGATGTCATTGCACAGAATTATTTTATGATAATATTTTTATGATGTCATGGTGTGATGGCATGTGGTACTTACATGCAGATTTATGATGAGATGTTTTATGATGGCATACATGAGCATGTGGTAATGACTATGATGTTGTATTCTCATGATGACATGTGAGAGTTAGAAAGTGGATTATTTCTTGATATGTTGATATTATGATTATAACCAAAGCATTGGTTGCATGTTGTGAGGTGGTAATTTTCAGGTCATCCACCAGTGGGCTGAGAGGGCCGGTTTGTTTGATGATCTTATGTGAGCCCATACCTATGAGGGGGAATATTTACAAAGTAATACCTTATGGTTTGGGTACAACTCAATCCACTACCTATACCAATAATTATTATGCCTTGTATTGGAGTTATGATGACGAAGTCTCGAAGAATGGTTGGAGCATTGCTTGTCAGTGGTGTTGTGCAATTGGACTTTGATGCATGGGGTTGTACCTAGTTGTTGTGGAGGGAGTTTAGGTCAACCTTTTGATATGTCTGGTGTACATGAGTACTGATCCAGATGCCTACTTGGGAATATGAGGTCTCGAGCCTTGGGGCTCCAAATAAACCGGTAGGCTTAAGCTTTAGTTTTGAAAGTCAGGAAGGTCAACTAGAGAGTACTCACACTTCCCTAGTGTTGTGATGAGGAATTCTAATGCCTCGGGTAGTCACTTGGGTGGCTTATACTAGTCCAACAGAGGGTGTTGGGAAGATATTAGAGCTAATAGAGAGTGTTTTGGAGGATATGGTGAGCTAATTAAAAACCTATAAGTAACATAATCAAAACTAACTTCAGGACGAAGTTCTTTGAAGGAGGGGTGTATGTCATGCCCAGTATTATTATTAATATATAAATAAGTAATAACAATAACTTGAATATAATAATTATCCTAAAGTGCTCATGATAAGTGCTTATATAAATAAATCATATTATAAAAATTGTATAATAATTATCCTAAAGTGGTCATGATAAGTGCTTATATAAATGAATCATATTATAAAAATTGTATAATAATTATCCTAAACGGGGTCATAATGGTTCATAACAATAAGTATTTATTATTGATATTTGGTAATAAAAGAAATGGTAAAATAAGTAATGGTAAATGATAAAGAAACCCTAAAATATAATAAATAATTAAATAATGGACCCTAGGGTTTGGGTTCTTTGCTATGGTTGAAATCCATATAAAGAGGGAAAAGAAGGATAACATGACATATGATCTCTTTTACTAGTCTATAGAGAGAAGAGGGCTAAAGAATTGTTGGTTGAGTAGTAGATTGATGGCTCAAGGGTGACCTACTACAAAAGATTAATGTAGCAAGGTCTACGGTTGTGTGGAGAGTCATCCCCCATTTTGTTGTTGCATTTTTCCATATTGATATCAAGGTATCACTACAATATCCACCCCCATACGAAGGTATGTGTATTTATTTGAAGAGGGTGATTTCCTCATCTCTCAATGCTCCTAAATTTTATTAAAGTTTATCTGTTAATTTCTGTAATATTTTTAATTTTGGATTGGGCCATTACATATTAGATCAAGAATATATGGTTACAATGCTTGGAGTCCTAGAAGAAATAAATAATGGGAACATAATAGTGGAATATAAGCAGCCAAGTGACTAAACAGGGGATTTATATCTACCCTTTGACTTAGACTTTCTATTGGAGAATTTTCCTTTGTCTCTGTCAACTAGTCGACCTCTCACCGTTAAATCTTCTTTGGTTGATCCTTACATGTTCTTCCTTCTCATTTATTCTAACAGTAGAGATGTAACCACATCTTCTAGCGCTAATGTGGTTGAATTACTCCCTATAGCCACAACTAAGCTATCCCATGAGTCTGGAAAAGAACATAATAGGCTAATACATTTCTCCTCCTCGGTGATTTTAATATCCACAGAAGATAACTGGATTATTATGGTATTAAACGCATTTAAATGCTCATTTACTGAACTACCCTCACTCATCTTCAAAAGATACAGTTTATTTTTAAGGAACAAATTCTTTACCGGGGATTTCAATCAGTAAAAGCTTCCCAACTTGTCCCACGATTTCTTAGTTGAGTCTTCACCTAAGACATTCAACAACACTGAATTTGCAAGACATGGTCGAATCGTACTCCTTGACCTTCTTTCGAGTTTCTCCCATTCTTCCCTTGACATACCTGTCGGAATGGTACCTAGACAGACTACTACCCATTGTTCTCGATCTACAAGGAGATCTTCAATTTTACGCTTCCAAATCTCAAAATCATGGCCATTGAATCTTTCGATCTCTATTCTCGAGAAACTTGTCATTCTTTAAGTACAACTTTAAATATCTCTGACTTACTACTCTTATTGGACCTATGGTTTAGCTCAAATCCAAGGTTGTTAAACCAAGATCTGATACCACATATGAGGAAATTATACTACCACGCTAAACCTTACAGAAGAGAGGAAGAAAGTTTTAATCAAAAAACGATGACAAAGCAAACTCATAGTACACAATGATTTTATCCTAGAAATCCAAACGAGAAAACCAACATTCCTTGAGTATATTGCTCTCTTGTTTTTTTATTCATTCGGAATGAAAGGTTGCATGCCTAACATTGGTCCACACCTAAGACACAATCGACATCATACCTTCTTTCTTTACACAAGGACAACCCTGAAGCTAATTTGGCCTACATATGCATGAACAACAACTTACTACTAAATATTAGCATGAAGATTATTACAACATCTAAAGATTAACTAAAGATCGAATTTTATAGTATCACAACATGCCTTATTTCTAGGATTTTCAGTAGGAAAAACCATAAACAAAGGCACCCAAAAATGGTTACAAATCCACACAGATCATTGGCTACAAATCCTACGAATATCAGGATTATGTTACAGTCGACTACCAGTTAGATTACCAGTCGACCTTAATTCGGTATTCATTCGGTTTCCACACGATCTCCTTTCGACCTCTTGTTGGCCGACTTCTTTGACTTATTGTCGATCACTTTGACTTTGACTTTGCCCAGTTGATCCACCTCGACCTTCAACTTTCATTGCTAGTCGATCCACCTCAACTCGACTTTTACTGCAAAGAATGTAACAACCCAACAGTATTTAGCTTATAAAAAAATTAATGAATAACCTTTATAGTCATGGAGTCACAAATTAGTCATTTTGTACTAGTGTTTTGTAAAGTTTCTAGCAAGGAGCACCATCACTTTCATAATGACAACTCCAGATTGTATTATTATTATTATTAAGAATAAGATTTACAAAGTAACACCTTATGGTTTGGGGACAACTCAATCTACTACCTATGCCAATAATTATGATGCCTTGTATTGGAGTTATGATGTTGAAGTCTCGAAGAATGGTTGGAGCATTGTGGGTCGGTGGAGTTGTGGGATTGGACTTTGATGCTTGGGGTTGTACCTAGTTGTTGTGGAGGGAGTTTAGGTCATCCTTATAATATGTTTGGTGTACATGCATACTGATCCATATTCCTACTTAGGCAGATGAGGTCTCGAGACTTGGGGCTCCAGATAAACCGATAGGCTTAAGCTTGGTTCTGAAAGTCAGGAAGGTCGGCTAGAGAGTACTCACACTTCCCCAGTGTTGTGATGTGGAATTTCGATGCATGATGTAGTCACTTGGGTGGCTTATACTAATCCAGCAGAGGGTGTTGTGGAAGATATTGGAGCTAATAGAGAGTGTTTTGGAGGATATGGTGAGCTAATTAAAAACGTATAAGTAACATAATAAAAACTAACTTCATGACGAAGTTCTTTGAAGAAAGGGTGTATGTCATGCCCCATATTATTATTAATATATAAATAAATAATAATAATAACAACATGAATATAATAATTATCCTAAAGTGGTCATGATAAGTACTTATATAAATAAATCATATTATAAACAAGAGTTGCATGGCAGCTTAGTCCCTGCCAATTAAATTTGGAAATACCACAAACTCCATAAAATATGAAAACAATCTTGTAAAGTTTTGGCGAATCTGATTCCTTAGCGAACATTGATATTAAATTAAATTATTTGTTGGATGTACGGGCATCACCTTTTTATTTTAATTTCATTGTATCTGGCTCTTCTCACTTCCCACGACATGATTATTTAATAATAAATAATATTTATATAAACACAATACGTTCACTTCCCAGGTCAGATGGGCAGGATTATTTAATAATAAATAATATTTATATAAACACAAAAATTATTCATGTGGGCGCATCTGGAAATATCTTGTGTGCATCGTCAGTTAATGGAATGGCCATGTGGAAAACATAACATAGACCATTCGATCTGACTAGGGAAGGTTCTAGACTCCCACTTTTAACAAAATATCTTCGCCAGTCAAGCACAGGAGCCGTCGGATGAGAGTCGATCCACGGACACATAAAATGAGGATCCCAGCTAAATGCACTTGCTTTAAGCATGCCTCTGGATGGTTCTGTCCCTTAGCAGTTTTGTATTTCTCTGCAAATTGAGATCATACAGACATAATGTCCGGTGGGGAATAGAGAACTCACATTTGGATATGGAGATCTATATTGAGAAATGCAAAATTTTAAAAATATTTTATTGTGGTGGTGTAATAAGTGTTGTATATATTGTACAACCAATTAGAATCTATTGTTATTGATTATGCAATTAATTTTAAATATTGAAATACGTGAAGGCAACAATAAGACTTGAAATATATTAACCAATTAGAGATGAGAAAAATAAATATGTTTACTATATCAAAAAACATATATTTATTTTCTTAAGTTAAACATTACATTTTACAAATAAATTTAAAATATAAAGCAAATTAATGTCAAATCAATAGCAAACTCATTGCTATAGTCCTGCTTTGGCAGGGACTAATAAGTATATAATAATTATCCTAAAGGGGCTCATAATGGTTCATAACAATAAGTACTTATTATCAATATTTGGTAATAAAAGAAATGGTACAATCAGTAATGGTAAATCATGAAGAAACCCTAAATATAATAAATAATTAAATAATGGACCTAGGGTTTTGGTTCTTTACCACGGTTGAACTCCATATAAAGAGGGAAAAGAAGGATAAAGGGATATATGATCTCTTTGGCTAGTCTATAGAGAGAAGAGGGCTAAAGAATTGTTGGTTGAGTAGTAGATTGAGGGCTCAGGGGTGACCTGCTACTAAAGATTAATGTAGCAAGGTCTATGGTTGGGTGGAGAGTCATACCCCATTTTGTTGTTGCATTTTTCCATATTGAGATCAAGGTATATGTAATATCCCCAAGGACAAGCCCCAGTTGTATTTATGAATTGTAAACATGTTTTGTAGGCTGGCAAGCTGAGAAATTATAAGTTGGTAGGCTTATGTGTTATTAGGCTGGAGAACCTAGGTGTTAAAGGCCATAAGCCTAATTTTTGTATATGTAATTATGCAGATCATTAATAAAAATTATACATCGTTGTGTGTAGACTGACCCCAAAGAAAGAGTGATGGGGGACTCAGCTCCACTAGGTAGGGAAAGGGATGGGACCGAGAGGCTAGGAAAGAGGGGCTAAGCTAGAGGGCTTAACCTAAGGGAAATATTATAATATATATTCCTGAAAATGAAAATACTAAAGTGGGGAAAATAAACCTAGTTATCCTAAGTTCCTGGAAAAGGGAATGAGTGCTAAATGGAGTGCATGCAGCTCTAGGAAGACAGGTGTTGACTTGGGCGCATGCAGTTAAAGTTGGAAATTCATCTCATTGGGGGGTTCGCTCCCCATTCTCTGAGCCTTCACCTAACTCGTTTGGCCTCCATCGTCGACCTCGACATCTTTCATGCGCCTTTGAAACCAGTAACCCGTGAATTTGACCTATTTTTTTCCTTTGAAGCACAACGTATCTGTACTTTCCAAAGACATGTTGTGCCTTATTGAATTATGGTTGTTGCCATCCTCTGAGCTCTTTTGAGCCTTGCTATTATCCTCACTTGTTGGAATTGAGTTGAAGATGGTGAAGAAGCAGGTTTCTAGGCTCGTGGTTGAAGAGACAGGTTGTCAAGCCTGTGAGCAACTCTCTCCAGGTGAGAGAGTTTGTTGGGAAGTGATTTTCTCCTAGAGAGAGTCCAACATCAGCTATGGAGCTCTGAGAATTCCTAATCTGGCCTATTGCCGAGACCCTGAAAGGGAAGTGGAGTAGTCGATGGACTGTGGAACAGTGAAGGTGCATATTCTCAGGGTGGAACAGGAATATGGGGAATGAGAGTCCGTGAGTAGTGGGCATAAGTACGCTCTTGGAAAGAATCCTTCCAGTTGCACTGTGTAGTTTTATGTAACCTCATCCTAGTCTAGGATTCCTTTGCCTTGGGTGGAGCTTAGTCCCAGCTCGGGGGTGACCATTGTTGAGCGTGATGAGCAGCGTGGTCTAAGGTTGGGAGTTTCGTGGAAGTTATGCACGCAGTTGGTGGTTTTTCTCCAGTAAAATATAAGTATCATCTCTATGATTAATTATATATGTTGTGCATGTCTGTGATTCTTACAATTCTATCATGTGTTATGTTGCATGTATGAATTACTGTCAATTGCACAGGAGTCTGTATGGTAGCAGTAATTTGGTGTTATTGTTTTTAAATTCATTATAAATGCATGTTATGTGTGTGTGTGTGTTCTGGGGATGCCACAAAATGATATCCGAACAGAAGGACAAAATTTCAGTGTAATTCTGCAGTGGAATTCCCCAGGGTGACAGGTTGAGGGGTTGGGGATGTTACAAATTGGTATTAGAGCCAAGGTTCAAGCACTGAGCTTGGATGGGTCGGATAAGTGGTCATTGGAACCAAGGTTTCAGAGGTAAATTGTATCAATAAGAACAAATTTCAAGCCTCAAAGCATTCTGAGTGTCAAGAGGTTACCTTGGTCGTGTTACAAAGCTTAGGAGGTATAGCGGTATTATAAAGCCAAGATATATGTGGTAATGGCCGCAGAGTAATGTGGGTCGTAGGAATATGTTCAGGAGAACGAGGACAATTCTCGACCGTTAGATATGGAGAAAAGTGCAGGAGGGTTAATCTACAAGTCCTTAAGAATTTGGGACTTCGACGAAGTATGTGCTATAGAGCGGAAGTGGGAAAAGCCCTAAAGTCTCCGAAGTGGATCTACACCATAGATCTAGGGAGAAGAGATCGACCATTGGATTGGGCCGAAGTTGGACTAAAACCATTGCATCAAGCCAAGGGAGGAAGTTACGGCATTGTATGAAGGACAAAGAAGTCCCAAAGCTCCGAAGTCTAGAGTAATCTGGACTGTCCGTCAAGAGGGACACGCGTCAACAGATTAACTTATTCGCGAATTCAATGTTCGGGAGTAATGGATTGTGATAGAGAGAAAACTCCCAGAGCTTCTGGAGCTCCAGAGTCCAGAGTTAATCCAGATCATCTGTCAAAAGGGACATGTGTCAACAGATTGGCTTGTTCAGGATTTAGATGTTCGAGAATTATTGTGTGCTGAGGCGAGAACTCCCGAAGCTATGAAGCCCCAAAGAGATGAAGTAGTGAGTCATGATGATGTCACCTGGAGGTGACGTGGACCTCTCCTATACCTACCACGTGCCCCCACCTGGATTGTGTACAGTTTTACTATGTGGACCTGGAGAGTAAAGAAGTCTGAAAATTCAGAATTTGGGAGACTAGAAGGAAGCAGGCGTAAACAATTCTAAAGACCAAAATTCTAGAGTGACGTGGCATGATAATGTCATCGGGAATGATGTCAACACATGGGATGTGTGCCATGTGTCAGTGGGTTTAGAACCCGTCAAATATTGAAATTCCATTTGGAATGTGACACATGTCACCCATATTATTGGGCCACGTGTCAGTCGCCATTATTCTGCCACGTGGCACTTCGTTTGAGCATGGTTAGTAGGACCACACTGGCATTGATCACCATACATCAGGTTTGACATCCAGGAGGCATTACAGGGACCCAAGTTGCACGGGAGTTAATTCCCCAAGGCGATCCCGCAATCCAAACTATGGTTTCATAAAGGGGTTACGTGTCAGGGTCAGAAGAATTGTGGGGTGAAAGACGGGCTACTCCAAACCGTCGATGCGTGCCCCTACAAATTGAAAGGCATTAAGTGATGTGACATGATAGTGCTCAAACATCAAAACCCCGAGCTAACAAATGTGAGGCGATAGGAGATTAACGTCGGAGGAAGGACACTCTGGAGAAAAAACAAAACGGGTGGGCCACAAACCCCCGAAGCCCGAAGTGTCGAATGATTGACAGTCACTGATCCGTTGAAGGACACGCGAAAATTCAAGGTTTACTCTGAAAGATCAACACCCCGGAGAGAAAGGAGTTAGGAACTTCTGAAGCCAGAATTTTGAAAGTCGGAGGCCCGAAGTCTCGAATAATCACCATCGACTTAGCGTTGGGCCATAGCTCGTGATCACATGGGTTGGGGGATGAAAGAAAGGGGCTAGTGCCCAAAAATTATTGTAGAACAATGCAGAGCTCAGAAAGAAAAGATTTGTGGGGATTCTTGATTGATCAAGAACCACATAATGAAATCTGAAACTTTTCTTTGAATCAGATTGATTTAGGAATACTGTGGAAATTGTTAAGGATTGATGGCCTGACAATTTCGATTGACTGCACATTGTTTTTACAGAGTTAAACAATATCTAAATCATATAAGGATCATCACATAGTGCAGAGAAATGGGGGATGCATAGGAAGCTTACAGTTCGGAGGACGAAATTAGAGGAATAAATTATCAGTTGGATAAAGAAAGATCGAACTCCAATGGGCATGAAGAAGAGTTAGATAAGGAAGGAAACATGAGGAAAATCATTGAAGATTGCAGAAAGATTTCCAGACTCACTGAGTAGATAACAAAAATCTCATGAAATCCAAGGAACAACATGGAGAATTCAACATAAAGTTGATACAGAGCCTGGAAAGAATAGAAAGGAAATTGGATAAGGGCAGTGACTCTAGTAAATTAGGAAGTCACGGGTTCCTTGATGAGAAGATAAAATCAAGGAGTGTTAGCAGAAACCACCATCACTCCTAAGGAAATTCCAAGAGGAGGGCACACATTAGTTCAATTCCATCTCCTACCATAAATCATAGGAGAGCTGGAGTGGATGAACTGAAGGGAGAAATGAACAAGATTAAACCTCCTACATTTGATGGAGAGCACAAGAAGGAAGAAGATGTTGAGACATGGCTACTTGGCATGAGGAAATATCTCCAACTACAGAATTACTCATCTCATGCAGAAGGGAGAATTTCAATGTATCAACTAAAAGGAAAGGCATCCATGTGGTGGGACCATCTTGTGCAGGTGCAACATATTAAGGAGAAAAACGTTACTTGGAAGGAATTCAAGAAACACTTTGAAAATAAATACTTAACTAAGAGATACTATGATAGAAAGATGAAAGAGTTCTTTGAACTCAATATGGGCAGCATGACAATAGATGAGTATGAAAGAAGGTTTCTAGAGTTGTTGAAGTATGTTCCTTTCATCAAAGATGAGACTGTCAAAATTCATAGAAATTTGAGTGGACTACCATCTATCATTACTGACAAGATCGAGTATGATGATCCTAAAACTATGGAAGAAACTATAAGGAGAGAAAAAATCTTATATGATCAGCAAAAAGAAAAGCCCACTTTCCAGAAGGCTTGGGAGGACAAGAAGAATATCAAGAAAGAGTAGAGACAAAAGGGAAACAAGCCTCCCTTTTTCAGAAACATTCCTCAAGGACAACCATCTTTTAGAGAGCATAGAATGGTTGAGGTAGGGGGACAAAGGCCAAGGAAGACACCCATTCAATGTTGGGGATGTTAGGGAGACCACAAGTATAGAGATTGTCCTCACAAAAATGGCAAGGTGAGAGCTATCCACAACGTTCAACAAGCAGAAATAGTGGAGGACATGGGCATAAATGCACCCAGGATCTATGCAACCCTGGAAAAAAAGCAGAAAGAATATCAGTCACATATGATTGAAGTGGAAGGTATGATAAAAAACCACGCCATTTCTATTTTAATTGATTCAAGGGCTATTCATAGTTATATAGATCCTAAGATGGTGGAAAGTTTTATTTTTCCAAGAAACAAGCATGGAAAATCTTGGTTGGTGCAATTGGCTACAGGAGCCAAAAGAAAAGTTATTGAAATGGTTAAGACATGTCTTATGGACATGAATGGACTGAGCACAAGGGAAGATTTGAACATCTTGCCTTTAGGTTCCTATGACTGTCTAATTGGGATGGATTGGTTGGACCAACACCATGCCATCTTAGATTGTCATAACAAGGCATTCACTTTCCTGGATGAGGAAGGAAACCCAAGGAAAGTATAGGGAATCCCAAGGGCGGTGACTATCGGAGAAATCTCATTAATGCAGTTGAAAAGGTTCTACAAGAAGGGTTGTCAAATATTTGCAGCCCATATGGAGGAAACATCTAAGGAAAAGGTACCAAATCTGAAGGACCATGCAGTCCTAAAATATTTTGAAGATGTATTCAAGGAGGTATCAGGACTACCCCCAAAGAGAGATATTGATTTCTCTATAAAATCGATGCCTGGAGCAGCTCCAGTGTCAAAAACTCCTTACAGAATGAGTACACCAGAGCTGAAGGAGTTGCAAATGCAACTTGAAAAACTTCTGAAGAAGGGGTATATACGCCCAAGTGTGTCACCTTGGGGTGCCCCAATCTTGTTCGTGAAGAATAAAGATGGGAAAATGAGATTGTCCATCGATTTCAGACAGTTGAATAAAGTTACTATAAAGAATAAGTATCCTTTACCAAGGATCAATGATCTCTTTGATTAGTTGAAGGATGCCAAGATAGTTTCAAAAATAGATCTAAGGTCAGGGTACCATCAGGTAAGGATAAAGGATGAAGACATCAGCAAGACTCCCTTCAGAACAAGGTATGATCATTATGAATTCACAGTGGTGCCATTTGGGTTATCAAATGCACCCATTGTTTTCATGTGCCTAATGAATGGTGTATTCAGAAAATATCTAGACAAGTTTTTCATAGTCTTTTTGGAGGACATCCTGGTGTATTCCAAGTCAAAGGAAGAGCATGCACATCATCTAAGGATGGTGTTGCGGGTGCTAAGAGAGCACCAACTTTATGCCAAATTGAGCAAGTGCTCATTTTATCAAAAGTAGATCCATTATTTGGGACGTATCATTTCAGAGGAAGGGATAGCAGTGGACCCTGAGAAGATAGAGGCCATTAGAGGATAGTTACCTTAGAATGTGACAGAAGTCAAATCATTTATGGGTCTAGCCGGCTATTATAGGAGATTCATTGCAGGGTTCTCAAAAATTGCTCACCCAATCACTTCATTACAAAGAAAAGGGGTGAAATTTCAATGGATAGAAGAATGTGAAAAGAGCTTCCAGAAATTGAAGCAATTGTTAACCAGTGCTCCAATCCCGAGGATTGTAAATCCGAATGAATATTTTGTAGTGTGTACAGATGCATGCAAAGAAGGACTGGGGGGAGTCCTCAGTCATAATGGGTTTGTGGTATGTTATGAATCCAGAAAGCTGAAGGATCATGAAAAGAACTATGAAACTCATGATTTGGGGTTGGAAGCCATAGTGCATGCCATGAAGAAATGGAGGCACTACCTCATGGGAAGGAGGTTTGAACTGAGGACAAACCATAATAGTCTGAAGTATTTGTTTGATCAGCCAACATTGAATGCTATACATAGTAGATGGTTGGAATTCCTTTGTGAGTATGACTTTGATATCAAGCATATCAAAGTAAAGGAGAACAAAGTGGTTGATGCACTCAGCAGAAGAGTGCATGAACTACATGCTACGACCATTAGCATGTATCAAACTGATATTAAAGGAAAAAATTTGGAAGATGCAAATGCATATTTTCAGTACATGGAATTGGTGACAAAGCTACAGCAAGTTAAGATGATACAAAAAGTGGAAGATTATAAATTGGAAGCTAATGGAACACTCTTGTACAAAAATAGAATTTATGTACCTAATTCCCAGGAATTGAAACTTATGATCTTGAAAGAAATGCATAATGTGCCTTATGTTGGGCACCCTGGATATCAAAAAATAGTGGCAGTAGTCAAGAGCCATTACTTTTGGCCAGGCATGAAGAAGGAAATTGTAGAGTACATAGCTAAATGCTTAGAATGTCAAAGGGTCAAGGCTGAGCATAGACACCCAGTTGGGTTGCTACAGCCATTTCCCATTCCTGAGTGGAAGTGGGAAGTGGTGACAATGGATTTCATCACAGGATTTCCTAGAACCGGTAAGCAGCATGATTCCATCATGGTGGTGGTGGATAAGTTTACAAAAGTTGCCCATTTTATTCCATTGAAAACTATTCACAAGGCAACTAATGTTGCAGATATCTATATGAAGGAAGTAGCATGATTTCATGGCATTACCAAGACAATTGTGTCTGACAGAGACCTAAAATTCACCTCAAATTTATGGAAACGGTTATTCAAAGGGTTTGGAATGAATCTGAACTTCAACATAGCCTATCATCCAGAATCTGATGGGCAAATATAAAGGGTGAACCAAGTGATAGAGGACATGTTAAGGTTGTATGTGATGGACAAACCATATAAATGGGAAGACTACCTACACTTGGTAGAATTTGCCTATAACAATGGGTATCAAGCATCACTGAAGATGAGCTCGTTCGAAGCACTTTATGGTAGAAAGTGAAACACACCAATAAGTTGGGACAACCCAATTGATAGAGAAATAATTGGGCCAGAGTTGCTCAAGGAAATGGAAGAGAAAATGTTGAAGATTAAGAAGAATTTGAAGGTTTCCCAAGGCAAGAAGAAAAGTTATGCTGATAAGAACAGAACTCACATGGAGTTTAAAGTGGGTGATCATGTTTTCTTGAAAGTGAAAGCCAACAAAAGTTCCCTGAAGCTGAGAAACTATTCCAAGTTGGAAGCCAGATATTGCGGGCCATTTGAAATCCTAGAAAGGATTGGACCAGTTGCATATATGCTTGCATTGCCTGCATCCATGACTGTACATAATGTGTTTCATGTTTCATTTCTTAAGAAAAACATACCTAATGCTAATCATGTTATTGATTGGAATGTGATTTAGGTGGAGCAAGAAGGCGTCTTGCAAGTGCATCCGGTGCGCATTTTGGACCGGAAGAGCAAACAGCTCCGGAATCGAGCCATAGAGATGGTAAAGGTCCAGTGGACCTGGTACAGTCTTGAGGATGCGACATGGGAGCATGAAGATGCTATGCGGGCAGAATACTCGCATCTTTTTGAATATTTTGAACATCTTGTTGGTGTTGTGTAAATAAGTTTCACTGAGGATAGTGAAAAAATAAGGGGAGGGGATTGTAATATACCCAAGGACGAGCCCTAGTTGTATTTATAAATTGTAAACATGTTTTGTAGGCTAGTGAGCCGAGAAATTATAAGATGGTAGGATTATGTGTTATTAGGCCAGAGAACCTAGGTGTTAAAGGCCATAAGCATGATTTTTGTATATGTAATTATGCAGATCATTAATAAAAATTATACATCACTGCGTGTAGACCGACTCCGAAGAAAAAGTGATGGGGGACTCAGCTCCACTAGGTAGGGAAAGGGATGGGACTGAGAGGCTAGGAAAGAGGGGCTAATCTAGAGGGCTTAACCCAAGGGGAATATTATAATATATATTCCTGAAAATGAAAATACTAAAGTGGGGAAAATAAACCCAGTTATCCTAAGTTCTTGGGAAAGGGAACAAGTGTTGAATGGAGTGCATGCAGCTCCAGGAAGACAGGTATCGACCTGGGCGCATGCAGTTAAAGTTGGAAATTCATCTCATTGGGGGGTTCGCTCCCCATTCTCTGATCCTTCACCTAAATCATTTGGCCTCCATCGTCGACCCCGACATCTTTCATGTACCTTTGAAACCAGTAACCCATGAAGTTGACCTGTGTTTTTCCTGTGAAGCACAGTGTATCTGTACTTGCCAGAGACAAGTTGTGCCTTATCAAATTGTGGTTGTTGCCATCCCCAGAGTTATTTTGAGCCTTTCTATTGTCCTTGCTTGTTGGAATTGAGTTGAACCTGGTGAAGAAGCAGGTTTTTATGCATGTGGTTTAAGAGACAGGTTTTCATGCCTATGAGCAGCTCTCTCCGGGTGATAGAGTTTGCTAGGAAGTGATTTTCTCCTAGAGAGAGTCCAGCACTAGCTACGAAGCTGTGATAATTCTTGATCTGGCCTATTGTCGAGACCATGAAAGGGAAGTGGAGCAGCCGATGGACTATGGAACAATGAAGGTGTATATTCCTGGGGTGGAACATGCATGTGGGGAATGAGAGTCTGTGAGTAGTGGGTGTAAGTAGGCTCTTGGAGAGAAACCTTCTAGTTGCATTGTGTAGTTTTTTGTAACCTCAACCTAGTCTAGGATTCCTTTT
>ML785583.1:265261-293680 GCA_009831015.1 Picea engelmannii
TGATTAATAGAAATCGTGTATTACTGTATATCTGTGTTTATGGTTGCATCTCTGATACATTTCTATTATATTATTGAATATCTGCAATATCTCTGTGCATTTCTTTATTATAGCTCCGCTCTCATTTCGTGCCGAAAATAATCTGGATCAGCTAAAGAGCACAATCGATAAGTATATATTGGATGTCCTCTTGGTGTAGGAAACCATGGTGATTAGTAATGATGCTATTAATTCTCTTCAGAATTGCTTAAGGGATGGAGTTTTGTTGTAAGTGATGTCAAGGGGTTATCAAAGGGGGTAGTTTTAGGATGGAAGAACTTTTGCATACTCAAGAACCATTTGTTCTTAGAATCTACTATAATTTACACCTTATATCTAAAGGACTTGAATAGGGACATGTATTTTGTTAATTTTATGTACCCTATCTTAATAGGATGGACTATTCATTGAATTTTTTGAACAACGCCTCTCTTCCAAGGGAAATCCTATGGGGAGGAGATTTATATCTAACCCTTAGAAGAGAGGAGTTTGGGGAGAAGAGGTTAAGCCTAACATGCTTGTTGATTTTTTCCTTAATTTTTTTGGAGACAAACATCTAGTTGATGTAGAGCCAAGTAATCCCGGTCCCGCGCGGAGAAATAATAACATAGGCAATGCAATGATCACTAAGAGATTATTGTTTTCTTGTTTCACAAAGCATCCTTACTAATGCTAGAAGATATAGATCATGGATTGGAGTGGAAGGACATTAAATTGTTATGTAGTCCTCTTTCAATTAGAAAGAGTTGGTGAAAAACCTACATCACCTTTCAAGTTCAACTCCTTTTTTCTCAAACATGAGAAATTCATAGAATTAATTCTCAATGAATGGGTGCCATATGATCCTTGTTCTAGAAAACATGTAATGGAAACCATGCATAAGAACTTTAAAAGAGTAAAGATCAATGTTAAGGAATGGATCAAAGTTGCAAATACAAGTAATTAAAAGGACCTAAATGAGTTGGAAGGTAGGATGGAGTCGATTTCTAAGGAGCTTAAGACATGGGCTATTTTATAAGGAGTAAAAGAGGCCATGGACAAGATCGCTAGAGACAAGAACAAGTCAGTAGCTTGGGAAGACACAAAATGGAGTCAGAAAAGAGGACAACATGGTTGAAAGAAGGAGATGAAAACACAAGGTTCTTTCACATATATGTTGAAGCCAAGAAAACCCAAAATGACATCTTGGAGGTCATTAACAAAAATGGTGATGCTCAGATAGGTTTTGAAGAAATAACAAAGGTAGCAATGGATCATTTCAAGAGAATTTTTACTAAACCTAGGCAAATAAATACTAAGGAAATCCTCCAAACTCTCTCTTACTTTACGAGGCTAGTAAATGGAGAGTAATAACGAATTCCTAAGAGCTCATATCATTGAATAATTATTAAAGGATGTATTGGCTTCATTCCAAAGTGACAAATCTCTTCGATTGGATAGCTATCCCTTCAAGTTCTACAAAAGCTTCTATGATCTCATAAGAATGGATCTTCTTATGGATGTAGAGGAATCTGAATCATCAAGTAAGTTTTCTATACCTCTTAATTCTACCTTTATCACTACTATACCCAAAATAAAAAGTTTTCAATCCCTCGAATTTTATAGACCTATATCTATATGTAATTGCCTCTATAAGATCATTGCAAAAGTTTTAACCATAAGGATGAATCCCACATTATCCAATATGATCTCAAAGGAAAATTCAAGTTCTTGTAAGGAAGGTAGATATTTGATGTTGTTGGTATAAAACATGTGATGTTAGATTCAATCAAGAAAAAAAATCCCTTCACAAGTATCAAACTTGATCTATCAAAAGCTTATAATAGAGTATACTTGGCCTTCATTACGTTGTTGTTTCTTCACATAGGATTTGATCCCAATTTGTCAGTTGGATTGAATATTGTTATACTACTCCTTCCTATCCATTTTTTATTAAGTAATGGTTCTCCACCCATTTCTTCAAGCCTAAATGGGGGTTAAGACAAGATTCTTTGGACAACTCCTCGACATAATTATGAAAATGATTAAAAGAAGAGGGAAAATTCAAGGGAATGCAAGTAGCAACATATCTCAATATATCCCACTAACTATTTGTAGATGATGTGATACTCTTTGGTTTGGGAACTTCCAGTGAGGCAAAATTCACCGAGGAAACTCTTTAGACATACTTCTTAACAACCTGTATGGAAATCAACATCATGAAATATACTCTTGCAATGAATTGGATAAGGGAATCCATGATAGACAAAATCAAGCTTGCCCACCCTTCCAAATATTAAAAAGAATTGAGGATCCAATGAAATACCTAGGATTCCACCTTCAAGCAAAAGATATTACTATAATGACTAGCTATGGTTATTTGAGAAAATTGAAAAGAAGATTAATTGGTGGCACAATAGGTGGATTTCTTAGTGGTGCAGACCCCCCTTCTCTCCAAGGGTTGCACGACCTCCCAGTCTAGGATCTTCAAATTCTTGAGCTGAGGTAGCTCTTCGATTTCTTGCTAGAATCTCTAAGAAATAATCCACAGGTCTTTGTGAAGTTTCACCCGCGTGAACAAGCACTTGGACGCAAGCCTCCTCCCCGTGACCACTGGCTATGACCACGCGCTTAACCAAAAGGTGCTTCGAAACCTCGGACCTCGGGTATTCCTCTGCGAGTCACCCCGACTCTCCTGACTTCCGAACTCTTGAACTAGCATCTACCAAGTGCTAGCTCTTATCCTTTAGCCTCCGTCAACGTGACCTCTGGCTAGAACCCGGGGCTCAAACTTCGAGCTTTTCGCGACTTCGCACCTCGCATCATTGGAATATAGCTCACTTCCCTTTTATCCAAATCCAAACTTCCGAACTCCCCCTGGACAATCAATGATCCTTATCTCTCTCGCAACCGACGGTCGAGATCCACTTCGCGAATCAGGACTTCGTGTCTCAGGATTTTGCGTTTCAGGACTTCGCGTCTTCGTTATCGAAAGATTTCTCGTTTCCCTTCCTCCAATACCCGAACTTGCGAATTCTTCGGGACCAAATCTATGGTCCACGCTACCCTTCCAGCCAACGGCTGTGATTAAATCATGAACTCGTACTTCGCGAGTCTTCACTTCTTCCACTCATGTTTATCCCGCTTTGGTGAATCAGCGAAACGTTGATCTTTCACCACGTGTCCTACCTCAACGGATGGTCACGATCACCTCGCGATTTCGGACTTCGCGAGTTTCACTCTACTCCTTGCAAATCTTTCGATTTGCGAAATTCTGAAGAATCCTTGTGATTAACCAATGCGCTACTTCTCCAAGATCTAATGGTTTGAAATTATTCATCTCCTCCTAGATGGATCTTAACCCTTGATCTTCCTTCGGTTACTTTGAATCTCTGTGTTCCACCTTTAGACACTTCAACTCTTCAAAACTTAGAAAAATTTCTAAGTGTTTCCTCTCGAAGATTAAAACCACTACTCCTCTTGAGCTTTGTTCTCGCTTTCTTCCCTGACTTGGAAGTTTTCAAACATTTCAAAGGATACGACCTTCGAAATTTCTCCTATGAGCCCTATAACTTTGGGTATCATCTGTGTTTCTGAAAGCATTGTCCCTCATGAGATTTTGTCAATGAAATTTGACCTTGGCCCTTTTGCGTCTTTCAAAGGACTTCTTGGTGCTCGCCTGACACTTTCTACGCTCGACCTCTTGAGCTTACAAACTTGACACAAGTTCTCTCTATGCGCATTCCTTGCACTCAACTAACCTTTATATGGCTACCTTTCAACACTTCATCCGAGTGTTGGCCTGATGCACTCCTTGCACAGGTCTTTCTCTAGAATATTCAATAACTATGTAAGTGTCTTCTCCTCCTACACTTCTTCTTCTTATAGAACTCAAAACAAAGTCCTCTTTGTGCATGCTCACACCTGCTCGATACCCTCCTGGAAGAACTCTGCATAATCCTCAGCGATTATGTTTTTTCTCTGTGCTTTTATTTGCACAGTCTCTCCTTCAGAGTGTTTAGTAACTTTGAGGCTCCTCCCTTGAGTTTATGATTCCTCTGGTGTACCCTCCTGGAACGTTCTTCCTGAATTCAACACAGAAATCAG
Organism: Picea engelmannii; assembly: GCA_009831015.1. NCBI lineage: Eukaryota > Viridiplantae > Streptophyta > Pinopsida > Pinales > Pinaceae > Picea > Picea engelmannii. Next base: position 269,387 of record ML785583.1, read on the forward strand.
ATGTGCACTCTTTGCACCGACTCACAGAGTCTTCAGCACTCTGTCATGCACCCCTTACATTTAGCCACAAAACCCCAAACTGAAATCAAAAGAACTCACAGACAGTAAATTTTGTATATCCCTGCAGATGAAATCTAACATATATCTACAGCATATAAAACATACACAAATATCATTCAAAGAGCATAGATAACATAAATAGACATCATATGCAGGAAAAACTGCCTTTCTTCGTATTAATATCAATGTCTATTTACAACTATGTACAAGAGCTCAGACTGCAACAGAGTCTCGCTCTCCTCTCTACTTCCTATCTCTTCTAATCTAGTCTAAAAAAAACTCGTCTCAACACAAAAAGATCTCTCATTTTTACAAAAGAGGGCTCTATGAGCTTATCCTCTCCACCGCCTTAGTGCCATCAACATTTCCGTTAAGACACCTTAACCCTATGACTCATTACATTGAACAAAGATCCAAACCTGACACAGATCTAGACCTACTTACAGTCAATTATTTCGATGAACCCATCCACACCTGTCCAAAGGCATGGCTTTGGCATTTATCGACCTTACACATAAATTAACTTAATTTTATAATTCGAAATTTGAAAACGAGAGGATCGGTGCCTCTCCCTATCTCCAAATGCATGATGATGTGTTGACTTGTTGACGCATATGTCGAGGTGGAAAGGTTATCCTGCATCACTTAGGTGCTAGATTGACCTTAATAAAACAATGATTGAAGAAACCATGTTCATTTGGATGTCAATGGCATATATTCATAAAGGGTACTAAACAAAATAAGGAAGGTTTGTTTTAGATATTTGAGGGCTATGAAGAAAGCCGAAGGATGTATCCCCCCTGCAAGTTGGAAAAATATATTAAAACTCCAAAATTGGGGAGGATGGGAACTAAAGGTGTTGCCTTTTTTTCTCAAAATACCTAGCAATGAAATGGGTATGTACAATTATGTCTACAAAGGGGTTGTAGAAAATTGTTGTGCAAAAGAAATGCATAGACCCTTTAAGCCTAGAGACATGGATATGGATCCCTTGGTGCTAGTGGATTTGTTAGATTGAAAGCACTAATAACAACATATCCCTTAATAGGATACAACCTTGCTTGGTTAATTCGGAATGGAAAGAAGGTTTGTATTGGTAACAATACCTAGATAGGAGGGATAGATGTTCTAGTGTATTATCACAACATCTTATAAAGCAACTTCATGATAGAAATATTTTTCAACATGTAGATGTCTACGATAAATAAGAAGAAAATTAGTGGATTGCACGCTGGGAAAAGGAAAATGAGATAGGAATCCATGATGCTTTGGAACAAGAATGGAATCGATATGCTCAATTCCTTTAGCAAAGCTTCGATTAGACTACATGATCAATTTGGCAGTGTAGTTTGGGAAGTCAACAAATAAGGAGGTATTTACAAATCGAAAAAAAAGGTATGAAAAGGATATTGAGAACCTTGAAGATGTACAATGGATATGGAACTCTATCTGGAAGCTATTGGCACCATTAAAATTAAGAATCTTCATATGGTTAATCATTTTTAAAAAAATAGCATGGGACAAACTTCAAAGGTGATTTTGGTAAGGCCTAGGGATGCACTTCCTATGAAGAGAAAATAATGGAAGTGTCAATCATATTATCCTCCATTGCCATTTCACTAACAAAGATTGAAGGTTGTAAAAGACTCTTTGGAGGAAAAGGTAAATGCACAATAAATGGGAGGGAGTTATTGGGTAAGAAGCCTTAGAAGCATGGCTAGAGGATCGTGAAGATTGAAAATATCACAACTCATTATATTAATTTATATTTTGGACAATTTGGTTAGCTCAGATTGATGCATTATTCCAAAGGAAGGTCATTATGCCAACCCAAACTTTCTACCAGGTAAAAGAAGCATACACAATTTTTTTAAAGCCAAAAATGTATTAACTTTCAAGGTTAATTTGAAAGTGTGTACACCATCTTTGGGGTGCTTTATAATATTTAGAGTATGTGACCTGTATGATTAGCTATTGGATGTATGTGATGGATTTTCACATTGTGGCTTCTTGACCTTAGTTGGATGCTTGCATGACAGTCTTCCTTAGGGCATTGGAAATCTCCAAACAACATGGTAGCATTCTACATGTTGGCCACATGGTGGAGGTTGCTTTCTTGGAGAACACCCTACATTGAAGGAGGAGAATTTGACATCCTAGAGGAGGGCCTTGAGCCCTAGAAAACATGGGGTAGCTTGGATACTTGCATGGAGACCCAGATTTGGCTTGAGGATGCATGGATTGTGAAAATGTCCATGCAGGGGGAGTGGACCTAGTGGAGTAAATGTATTAGGAGATTCATTGGAGGCTTCTAGGAGGAGAATTGGACACATATCTTGGAACACCCTTACTTTTAGAGCCTTACTTGTGAATGCCATCAAATTGGAGCTTGACATGTGTACCCTTGAAGTATAGCGCTCCACATGTGTTAGCCTACTTCTGGGCTTGTAGGTTGTTTGTAAGGGCATAGGCCCACATACATATTTTTTTCATCCCTTACCTATCATATATATAAAGGAATGAGAGAGTCATTTCATTCATAATCGTTCTTATCACTCTTGTGTTAGAGATGCGACTAGAGGAGCACACTAGTCTTCCTCTCTCTTGGATCTGCATTTGTACTTTACCTCTCTTATATTGGTGTTGCTGGGGTTTCTTGGAGCATATTGAATACTAGGGTTAGGGTTTTGAGAAGAAACCATAGGTTGTAGTTGTTGATAGAAGAAGAAGAGGAGACATATTTCCTTGGAGGACATGCTTGTGTGATGCTATCTTGTTGGAGCTCCTATGTGTGAGCTAGGGTTTTCATTGTTTTCCCTAGCCAGGGTTTTACAAAGCTAGAGCATTGTACTAGCCTTTGGATAAGGCTATGGTATGTACATGAACTTCTTCTTTATGCACATACATGAAGTTTCCAGCTGTCCAAAATTTCCTCTATTGTATATTTGATTTTCAACCGTCTATTTCTTTATGGTTTTGTAATTTCCAACACTTATATTTCTTGTTGAATTTGACACAAGTTAAGGCTATGATTGTTAAGCAGTTTAATATTTATATTGAAGAACATAGGACATATTTTATTTTGTATTTACAATTGTCTTAAGTGATTTTTAGATCTGTTTTATGCACGATAAGATTGTCCTACAAGGTTGAATCTTATTAGCATGCTTTGGTGTATTTTCTCTTAAATTTCCTAGTGGATTGGGGTTGTTAGGAGAAATATTGTTCATTGTTGTTGTTGTTTTATTTATTTTCATAACAAATCTAAGGCTGAAAATTCATAGGGTTAATATTTAGGAAACCTCTAGTTAAGAGGTGGAATTTCTGAATTATCCAATTCAGAAAGTTTCTACAAAATCAATCCAAATAAAGGATTGTTGGGACCCTATAGATCAAACCTAATAGTTCTTATGGATTATTTGATGGATCATCGAATAGAAATGTGAATACTTGTGGGATCAAAGGTAGTCTTGTGATTTATGAAAATCACGAGATCCTTTATAAATGTGGTCTTTGAAATGACACAAATAATTATGTAGAGATCAAATCAATCACCATACGTATGGTCATTCCTATTGGGGATTTTATATGTCCTTATAGAACAACTAAACAACACTCACATAAATTTTCAAACCAGGGGTGGTCTTTTTTTTCAAGGCTATGTGCAAAGTCTATGCAGGTTACAATTTACTCTGTAGTGTTAGTAATTCTAATGATTGTGCAGTTTAATGGATGAAAACTCAATCAATCTATTCTCTTTCTGAACAAAGGCACACTCTAATTGTCTATATAAAATCCTATGAAAGATCATGAAGACGGAAAATCACACTCAATCCAATCAAGTCCTCATTGAAAAGAAAATATCATCCAATCCATACAATATTGAAAGGGAAATCACAACTCTTGCTGGAAGGATATCACAATTCAATAAAAGCAATCCAATATGACTCCTGATCAATCATGGGCTCACGATAATTTTAAAGAGAATGCACCTGCTATACTATTAAAAAGAAAGATCATAGATTAAAGAGAAATCCAATCGATGCAAGAACCACAATGAAACTCTTAACCAACAAAAGTAACAACAGTAGAGAAGATTCTCAATAATCATCCAATCTCTGCAAGTAACAGCTCATACAATCGAAGGTCGGGAACAAGTAACAACCCACACAAATTAGAATGGTTACAACACTTGAATTTATGAAACATATTATGATAAATATACTACTAAACAAATGAAACTACAACACCTAATTAGCAAAGGGAGGGCTTCCTTCACCAATTAGGGTTGTTAAATAACTCACGAATTGATACTCAAATCACACGAACCAGGGTACTCATGTATTATAGAAAAATGAATGATACAATGAGTTTTCCAAACTTATGTTGCACATTATGTTCTTCCTTATCCAACCCCCTCAACCCGAGAGGGTTCTGATTATTTATACATTTCTATACAACAATATTTTACAAATAGAATATTTGATCTGATCAATACACAACACAAGATCTGTTGCACATTTGTGATGTTACAACCAATATACAAAATAGAGAATGGTATATTATCACAACCATGAATAGTTGCGACAGGTCGTACTCACATTTCTTTTGGTGAATAATCCTTGCCACGTTGGCGTTTGTCTGCTCCTACACTTGAGCATTGGTCAAAGACCAAATGCTCAAGTATCAACGTGATCGTAGCAATGTCAGCATCATAGCTCCAAGGGTAACAACATTTAGAAGTAACAACATACCAAAAAGGGACATCATCTGAGCTTGTGAAGAGGTAACAACATCGAGTCCTTGAATGAACACATCATGTTTCCATCCTACAAGTATTACTTCCCATCCATCTCATTAGGAAACCCGAAATCAAGTAAGAAACCACTTAAGAGCCTATATTACTACTCAAATAATGAAATTCATAAAAAGGTTGTACCTTGGGTCAAAACATAGAGTCATAGGATGGATATTATCAAAAGAGAGGAAAAGATGGTTGTAACCCACCCAAGCCCTAAGTACCCTTTCTAGGGATGGGGAATCCAAATTTCACTTACTTTAGTTGTCTCGAATCATCTCTCTGAGATCTCCATTCTCTTCTACTCAACCGTAGATCTCTAACGACTACTACCAGACTCAAAACCGAGCTCTAGATTGCAAGTTATGGCCTCCCAAAGTTCTTCGGGTATTATCATACATGGACCACGTGGCTCCACCTCATTCGTATCGTCCCAAAGTTTGCACATCCACGGGGAAGGTTTATCCATCGTCGAATCCAACGACGGGACTTTATCCTTATCTAACACACAAGCTAGAGGGGAAATTCGGCATTTGGCGCTGAACATCCCTTTTTCTTTCTGCACGCATGTTCTCCGAAGTCCCGAATTCTTGAACTCTCAAAGTAGACTAGAATCTCTCCACGTGGCTCCGGACTTCAGGCCTTTCAACTTACCCATGACACTACATCCTAAACCTATGAAGTCCCAAAGTTATAGACTCTTGAAGGGTCCACCCTCACACGTGGTGATATGCTAAACGTGAAGGAAAGGACAGGTGGCTCTCAAGCACTCCACTCACCAAGTGGGCCAAGTAAACAAGTGTCATGGGTACACACGGCAAGGCAGAGATGACACGTGGCCCCTACAGGGGTGACACGTGGCACATCAAATGTGGGTCCATGTCACCCTAGGTGACGTTAGCATGCCACGTCACCCAAGACTGATAGCCTTCCAAGCCCTTCAATCTCACAATCAAGATGTGTCCACGTAACCCTTGGATCTATGGCCTCCGTTACTTCGTAACTTTAGCATTCGGGGGATCTGTGGTATGACTTCCTCCTTTCTCCCGAAGTGGTCAGCATCGGGTTGACTACGACCCAGATATAATGGTCATGGGAGATCCCAAAGGGTCCCTAGATCTACGGTCCTTGTCACTTCGCAGCTCAGTCCTTCGGGGGTATCGACATTATGGTTGCTTCGCTTTCCCGAAGCAGGACTTCACTAAAGTACGATATGTGGTTCCCTCCATTGTTTGATCAGATGGTTAAGAGGGGTTCCTAATGGACTCCCTAGATCCATGGCTCTCATTACTTCGTAACTCTGGCATTCGAGGATTTTTTTGCTATCACATCTATGTTTTCCCGAAGTAGGACTTCGTCGAACTTACCTTGGCATAGATCCAACGACCAAGGGGACTCTCAAATACCCTCAGATATGTGGCTCGTGTTACTTCACGATTGATGAATGGTTCAAGGTTTGATGGTGGGGCAAGTCTATCTACCATGGTTAGGGAAACTGCTCGACACCGATCAACCTAGTGGGTAACCGTAACAACCAGTTTCCTTCGGCCGGTTTACAACAGTAGGGCCGTAATACTCCGAAGCTCCAAACTCTCGGAGTTCCGAAGCCAGAAAGGCTTAGCTCCTTTCAGGCCTAGCGCAGGGTTCCCAGACCTTGGTCACACGGGTCCTTCGAAAACTCTCATGGGATATGCACTAATATCTTAGCCGCGAATTTGTTAAGGACACGGACATGAGCCCTTGGTCACATGAGTGAAAGGTTTGAAGAAGGCACCCTCCTTCCGTAGGGTTGGAACTTAGTATTCCCGCGAAGGTAGATTCTAGAGGTTGACAGGACTTAAGCATCCCAGTAGATTCTCCTCTAGGAATGACGTCCTAGATTCCATGTCTTTGTGGCTCTGATAGCAGATGGTAGGCACGGTGGAGGATTGGGTAGAAGGTGAGGTGTCGAGATGGAAATATTGGCCACAAAAATTGATCGGTACCAGTGTGATCAGGACAAAGAGAGGAATCTAATGGGATAGGTCTCAAATAATGGTGTCCTGGAAAGGGTTGGGTTCGCGGGGAGAAAAAATAAGGCTTAAAAGTTAAGGGTACCACTGCGATCAAAATGAAGAGAGGAATCCAATGGAATAGGTCACAAATAAGGGTGTGGATGAGCGCCAGACCTTTTTTTTTTTTTACTCCTGTGGAATTATACTCCACCTTGAATACTTCTACAGTGGTGGAATTTCCAAATTCTCAATAATAAAAAATGTCGGTAGGAAGTGTTTCCGTAGCAAAAAAATTAGCAAGTTTTTTTTTTTTTACTCCTACAGAGTTATACTCTGCCTTGAATAATTCTACAGTGGCGGAATTTCCAAAATCTCAATAATAAAAAATGTTGGCAAGGAGTGTTTCTGCGACGAAAAATTTAGCAGGGGCCAAGTTGCACCGTAATAGATCAATTGTTGTTGTCCCGAGGGTTAGGGTTTGCAGGGTGTCTACAGGCAAGGGTTTTCCTTGTGTTATATCTCTCTTATATACGTGTGGGGTCGAACAATAGTACTCAGCCCAATATCGTAGGTCACCAACTAAGGAGGCTAGATCGTAACCTTAGTTGTACTACCCAATTACCCATGTACTAAAGAGTATATTCCCGAGTGTTTTTCTCAGTGACACTATAGCAATCAGGCGGTCGATCGATTTATCTACGAAGGGCTTTAGGATGTCTAGGTCGATCTGTATACATGTGTTGTCTGATGCACTACCACTCAAAGGGGTACCAACAAGGGTTACAAAGGTGGCCAACAATGTGCGCTTAAGTACCACTTGTAGTTCCTGGGTGTATGATTCCCCGACCATGGGTTTGTGCATGGAACGACAGATCTTTGTAGCTTAAAGACATTAGAATACGTCTTTACCCTAGAAAAAAAAATTACCCCACAAGTTCTACCCAGGAAGGAGCTCTGATACCACTTGAAATATACCAGATGAATAATAATATATAGAACATAAATATTTAGCAAGCAGTTATGGAACAACGAGATTATAGCTAGAACAATACCAAAATAACACCAGAAAGAACACCTTTATTAAAGATAGCAATGTTCACTTGCCTCTTCGAGGGGGAAACCTCTAGCAGAGCAGAGCTCTATTACAATAATCTCCAAGAAAAAAATATCCAATACCTCCTACTCTTATTTATACCAATTCTACCTTCTAAGGAAACTTCTAAAGGAAGATCTTTCTAGAAGCGGAAGCTTCTATTAGGTCTTCTTACATTGACTTACTCTCCTTTATTTATTAGGCCTTATTAACTAATGTCAGCCTTTATTACATAGAAAACATATCCTACTAACTAATGACCCATGAAGAGGGGTTAGGATCGGATCCTAATAGAAGCACTTGGGATGGAACTGAAGAAAGGTTGTTTTAAAGTACAAGGAAACCGACAACAATAAACGACTCTCTTATAAGTCTAGGCTTGAGGGAAAGCTTAATAAAATCTAGAGAATCAAGTCTAAGGAGAAGACATGGCTCTATCCACGAAAATCCATATGGAAGTGGCACTTAAAGCCCAAAAGCCTTGTTTTGGTGTCCCTAGGTTATGGAGCCATATTTATAGGGAAATTCTTGAAACAAAGGAAAAGTGCATCTGAATTGCCCTCTACATGGTAAGATTGAAACCCTAGAGCATTTGTTTTGGTTTTGTAAATATTCCCAATCAACCTAGGGCATGGGATTATAAACTTTTCCATTCTTTGCTTTTGTCTAATATCACCAGGAAATAAACCTTATTATGAGATTCTCTCCATTGGGCTATGGATTTCCACACAACATGACAATGGATTAGAATTAATATCATCTTTGGAAAACAAGAAATGAATATGTATGCACTAATTCTCAACATGACTCTACTTTTAGCTAGCAAGAGAGGTCTCTAATCTATGCCTATCTTCTTTCTCATATCTGGGTGTAGATGTGGAAGGTGGAGATGAAGGTAGCCCACCTATAGGAGGTTATGAACTATTGGACAAGTGTGCCATGCACTATGAGCAAGGGGTCGAGCAAGGGGTCACCTGAAGGGCACTCTCCTGACCACTCTACACACTCTAGAGCCTCAAGCTATCAATGACTACATCATAGAGCAAGGCAAGCTAGAAGAGAATGTTGAAAGATGCGAAGGAGCTAGCCCCTAACAAGAGCTCCAAAGGTGTCTTGGTTTGACAAATTCCCCATTATTCCTCTAACCATCTCTGAACCGAAACATCTCAAAAAACCTATATAAGGAAACAACAAATGGGAGCTCAATGTGGTGGATCCTAAGCCTATAATAAAAGGAAGGGAACCTGCTCCCCAAGACCAAGACCATTCCCTTGACATGGGTTTAATTCCTACAACCTCTTAATTAGTATGCTCACTTTAATTGGATGACTTTACGATTATTGTTGTTTGCTTTAGACATTATGACACTTTAAAACTTAAATTTTGATAATGTTTGCATGGTACTTTTTTATTATGAACATTGTTACCTTACCTTCGGGTAATTGCTTGATGATTATTTACAACCTTTGTTTTTTAAAATACATGTATATTTTTTATATTTCAATTGAAATATGAAGATTTTTTACACATGTGTAAAAATATTGTAAAAATATTCTCATACTTTATTCTCAGCTTCATTTTTTTTATTTAGAAAAATAAAATAAATAACCAACCATTTTTAATATTTTTTTTATTGATATTTATTATAATTTAAAATTTGTTTTTTTCATTATTAAAATAGTAAAATCTCAAAATCATTTGCCGAGAATCTACAATTGGTGTCATTTTGTCCTGACGATAAATCCCGGATTCGAAACGATGACAAAATGACACCAACTGACAAATGATTTTGAAATTCCTCACCACATAAATCTGAAAATAGTAAAATCTATTTATGAAATTGCATATTATGAATGCCATAAAGTTTTTGAAGCCTCTAAATCTGTCTATGGTATCTCGCCAACATCCATTTCGATCTATTTCTCAATACTTTGCCTAGTCAGAAAAATGTCAAAATTGTGGCTAGTTATCTACCTTCTTTGGTCTAATAGTTGACTCGGTGGTGGATTTATCCATGGGTAAATCTTCTAGAATATGCATACCCAACACTGGAGGTAAGGAGGTCTTGGGATTTCATTAATCTAAGTAATGATGAGGAGCGGAATCCCGTGTTTAAGGACATGGGGTTGTAGTAATTATAATTAATAATATTAAGATTATTGTTGACCTCGAAGTGAGGTAGATATTAATTCTGTTTCAGTAAATAATAAAATACTGGTATTTTCTATCCATGTGTAAACAAAAATTGAGTGCATTGAAAGCTCACGTGGACTCGATGCCTCGTGGAGGGGAGACAATTCCACGGTCAGCTCTGCAATTGTTGTATCCTATTATGACAGCGTGGCAATGGCCCAACGGTATCATTTGCTGAAAGATTCTTTCTTGCCCTGCATCTCACTTGCCGAGGTGGTAGGCTCGTGATTAGCTTCGGGAGCCAGGCTCGGAAGACCGTTGTAAACCTGGCCAATCTCGGATTTCTCGCCCAAGCGAGAGTGTAGCAGAGGTTTTGGTTTATGTCTTTGGCGAAATCGGTATGGATATTGAAGCTTATTTTGGTTTTTGCGTTGGGAGGTGAGTAGTTGGGGGAGTCGATAGCTTGGTGTTGAAGGAAAGGTCTGAGAAGAGAGCTTCTGGGGAACGCTAGAAGAGCTGCTTTAATTTATGATTTGCACGAGAAGGGAAAGAAGGACAGCTTGTTTATTGTGTAATGGTGTTTCACAGGAGGCGGCATTGAATAGTACACGGGAAAGCAAACGATCATTGCATCAGATTTATGGTGGGGCTTCAGTTTTCTGTGAGACTGTACAGACTCCATCGCCTATTTGAACTCCCCCTCGGTTGAGAAGATCAGGAACTGTGATGGTGTGAAGACATCTGAGTTAGAGTGAGAACTTGGGCTCCATTTGAGCTTTGAGTTTGGCCAATTGAAAATCAAAATTCTAATATCAGGCTGTGTATGTGTTTTAGCTATGGAATTGGAGACAATTGGGGTGAATAAGATGATGAAAGCAGGGTTAGCAATGCTTGTTCTGGAAATGGTGATATGGTCGTCGGAGGCAATGCTAGACCCACTTGATTTTCTAGCTCTGCAATCCATCAGGAAAAACATGGATGACATGCCAGGCTCCACCTTCTTCAAGTCATGGGATTTTTCCTCCGATCCTTGCAGTTTCTCTGGAGTTTTGTGTGAATCACAAGGTGGACCAGACCGAGTTGTGGCACTCAATATGGGCGATGCATCTGCAGGTGCCCCAGGGCTGACAGGCAAGCTGGATGGGGCTCTGGGCTGTCTTTCGTCCCTGGTAGAGCTTACATTAGTCCCAGGTTTCGTGGCAGGGTGGATACCAGAGACTCTGGGGCAGTGCAAGGAGCTCCAGTTTGTGGGCATGAGCAAAAACTTACTATCAGGTACTATTCCTCCTTGCCTGGGTGCCTTGCAGAAGTTGCAGACATTGGACTTGAGCTTTAATCAGCTTGTGGGTGAGATTCCCCAGGATATTGGGCAACTGCCCATTTTGTCAAATATCATTCTCTGTCACAACAAGCTCACAGGTTCAATCCCCACCTTCATATCCACTCTGACTCGGGTGGACCTTAAGCACAATCAGCTCTCAGGAAGCCTACCCTATCTACCCAATTCACTGCATTATCTTTCCCTCTCCAACAATCAGCTCATTGGCAACATTGAAAAGCTCTCCAGCTTACAAAGTTTAAGTTATCTTGATCTGAGCTTCAATCAGTTCAGTGGCAACATCCCTGGAATCTTGTTCAGTTTCCCGCTCACGTCTCTTCAATTGCAGAGAAACTCTTTCACTGGCCTCATTGTGCCCCAAGTTCAAGTCAATATCCCAACGGTGGACCTCAGCTATAATCTCCTCACAGGCCAGGTCTCCCCCCTGCTGGCCTACGTCCAGAGTCTGTACCTCAACAACAACCATTTCACAGGGGTAGTTCCTGAAGTATTCACCAACAGGCTTCTCTCTGCTAATATTCAAATCCTGTACCTCCAACACAATTATCTCACTCATATCACTCTCAAGCCCTCCACCATGCTACCCCTTACAAGCTCTCTTTGCATTCAGTATAACTGCATGCTGCTTCCTGTTCAGCCCCCATGTCCATTCAAAGCAGGAAAACAGAAGAAGAGGCCGACATATCAATGCAACTCGATGGGCTAACTAGCGCTGCATCCAAGGGAAAATCTTATTTCAATGGCCTCTGCAAGCTCAAAGTCCTGTGGCCAAGCAGGTCACAGCTATTCAGAAACAAGAGGCTATTCATGATAGCATTCTATTCTTTGCAGCTACTGAAATTAGTGTATATCCAATTTGTATATATATATATATAGAATTTTGCATTCTTTTATTATATCTTTACATCTGAAAACCTTAGAGCCATAGCAAGAACAAGTCTCTGGTCTGTGGGTTTGTCTGATCTTTGCAGTGTAGCACTGGAATTTATCCTTTTTTGTGCAGAGAAGCAGCCCACATGGCTGAGAAAGAACAAACGGAATGCTGATGAGGGAAATAAAATGAGCTGTAACTGTTTGGGATTATGTATAACTGTAATTGCCATTGGGGTATTTATATTTTTTATTGTTTTTTCCAAACTTGCTGCTCTGAATACACCACATTTGGTATATTTATGGAGAATGTACTACTGAAAATAAATGTAAGGCTGTAGGTCAGTTTGGACACGATAATGAGGAATGGGTGATTTATGGATAAATGCACAATGCTGCTGTCTTCCATAATCCACATTTGGTATCTTGATGTAGAATGCATTATTGCATATAATAAAGTTTGTAGGTCAGTTTGAAGAGCAAAATGGCTGGTTTTTGGAGAGTGCATTATTATACTTAATAAATATAAGTTTGTAGGTCAGTTTGAAGAAGAGGGTTCATGAAGAATGACTGGTTTTTGAATAAATTTACAGCTTAGAATGGCTGGCTTATGAAGAAATGTTTACTGTTGGTGTCGTTTATGATATGGTGATTGGTTTTTTCCATTACAAACATATTTATTAGAGAAAAATGGTCAATTTTGTAATTTATTTAGGTTGGTATATTCTATAATATATTTTTGATGATGTATTTTACAATAATTTTCTATTTTATAATTTATTTTTGAGATAATGAAAATTGAGTAGTTTAGGGAGAAATGGAGTGTTGATATTCTTTATATTTCACATTTGGTTTTTTAATGGAGAATGTATAGTCAGTTTTGAGACGATAATGAAGAATAGTTGGTTTACGGATAAATGCATTATTGTAAATTATTGTAGATGATGAATATTAAGTTATAAACTAGTTTTAAGAGGATAATGAAGAATGACTATTGTAAAGATAATTGTGGTTTTTTCTTTTTCATTAAACATTCATTTGTACTCATTTGGTCTATTGGTATTTTTTATGGTATTTATTTTATGGTATTTTTTAAAGTAAGATTGTATTAACTAACAAAATATACAAAGAGCATATCAAGTCTAGCTTCAAGAGATCATAACAATTTCTGGGCATCAAAAAGAACCTACTCCGGTGGGGAAACCAAGCTAATAAGTTGTTTAGATGTCTTAAAGCTAGGAAAACAACTATCTTAGCATGCTTATACAATTGTTTAACTAAGCTGCCTAGATGACATAGACAAAAAGAGCAAATAAAACTAAAACATTTTCCATCAGTGATCTTGAGAAACCTGTGGCTGAGCAGCAGCGACGATGGCTCTTTGGGTAGCAACAGATGTGGTCCTTTGGGCAGTAGCATGAGAGGATTTTGGGCCTGAGTAATGCCTGTCTGGGGGAGAGAAAGTCCCACCCAACCGAATTTCCATCCATGTGAGGATTTCTAATGAAAAATGTTTAAGTTTTATTTGCTCTTTTTGTCTATGTCATCTAGGCAGTTATAAGATAGTCTTAGTTAAACAGTTGTATAAGCATGCTAAGATAGTTGTTTTCTATGATAGGATTTCTGAGATGTAAGCACGTTGGATCTCAAGGGCTTCCATTATGCTCTTAAGTTGCCTGAAGTCCTCATCTTTAGGGAGCAGCCCCAAAGCAACAAGAGTCTTAGAGTGCCAATAGAGTTCCACAGTTCGGAAGAAAATGGAATTTCTGGAGCGAGTGCAACCCACATCAAGAACTATACCCCCTACTTCAGCCTTTACCTCATCATCTTCTTTAAAGTCTCGAACCAAACGGGTTTCCCTTTCCAGGGCATCCATGGTTGTCTAGGCACTGGCAGGGACGTAGGCAACGTAGAAATCAACTACCACTTCCACAACGTTGACAGTGCGGGAATATGTAGCAGCAAGGAGACTAGGTCGCCTTCCTCGAGGGGTCATAGAGATGAGTACAAGCCGTCGATGGAGGAGGCGAGACATAGTGTACAGAGGCAGGAGATGAAACGATGTATGCAGGAAGATGGAACGTAAAGCCAAGAACCGGTGAGCGATGAGCTCACCACCCTTCATCCAAACACCCTTCGAACCCTCCAAATGAAATATATAGAGAAAAGACACATCTGGTCACATCCTTACCAAAATGAAAATCATAATCTGAAGACGAGCGTCCTTCCAAATCCTGAGACCATGTGTTGAATGGAGCAGGTACTAAGGCTTCACCGGATTCATTATTAGAGAGGGAGGAGCAAGCCTTGCAATTCTCATTCCTACTGATGAAATGATCATCCCATCTCTTTTGAATCACAGTGACCTGAAATCAATGGCAGCGCACTATGAAATGGCGTTGTCGTGTTGGAGGCACTCTTCATCGGTTCTGGAGACATTAAGGGGAGTAATGGCAACATCATCACTCTGATCACCAGGACCCAACTCAACCTCTCGCACTAACTCCTGGAGTACACCTACTTGCAGTGATAGTTGGAAGTTTTCGAGGGGACGTGAGAGGTATGTTGTACAACGTCCACCTAGTGTCTTGAGGTGGGTGTAGGCTGACACACGCCCACATTCTGTTGTGGCTGGTAAGAGGACACCCCATCCAAGAGAAAATGATATGATAGTTTTAAATTTATATATGATATTTTTTTTATTTTTCAAATTCATTTTAATTTGGTTTGTATTTTTTTTAAGTACTCAATATAGCTAAATTAAAATGAATTTTATAATATTTATTAATTTTATAATTAAAATAAATTACAAAATAAAAAATAAAAAATTATATATTTTTATTGATTTATATAATAATTTTTTTTTTTAACTTCTTTTACATTCATAAATATCTTTATATTTCATAAAAATTAAATGTTTTTATACCTTGTAAACATAAAACCTTAGAACAATATTTCCTTATATTTTCATGAGTAGTAATCTATGCAAAAATTATAATCTTCATTAAATAGGTCAATACATATTAAGCAACCTGCCCTAATTCATATCATATCATGATAGTGAGGAATACAACCATTGCAATTGGAAGAGATGGGCATAATGTACATGTCAAGCTAGTCAACCACTTTGACAACCATTGCACTGGGAAGAGATGGGCATAATGTACATGCCAAGCTAGTCAACCACTTTGACAATATGTCGTCAACTAAAGTTCAAATATTATAAAAAAGTTTGAATTAATACAAAAGTGGCTTTTTATTATTTTAAAATAATAATATGTCAAATTATATAAACAACTTCTTCATCAATTTGAAGTTTGGAAGGTTATGTTTAGATATTTTAGTATGTTTGAAGCACTTAAGGTGTTTTAATAGAAAATGATTATGTCATTTCATAAATTATATGAATGTTTAGGAAATCTTGGTTGTGGGGTTCACGAAATTTTGGTTGTGAATTAGGGATATGTGTACACTATTCGTCTATTATATTAAATGGAAGTATGCCATTAAATAGTTAAGTGAGTACTTTCCAAGGTTTTCACATTTATGGATAGGACTTTTTCTCATGAATTGTGGTTAAAGACTTAGGTTTTAAGGTTTTTTAGAAGATGGTAGTTAAATGGAAGTATGCCATTAAATAGTTAAGTGAGTACTTTCCAAGGTTTTCACATTTATGGATAGGACTTTTTCTCATGAATTGTGGTTAAAGACCTAGGTTTTAAGGTTTTTTAGAAGATGGTAGTTAAATGGAAGTATGTCATTAAATAGTTAAGTGAGTACTTTCCAAGGTTTTCACATTTATGGATAGGACTTTTTTTCATGAATTGTGGTTAAAGACCTAGGTTTTAAGGTTTTTTAGAAGATGGTAGTGTAGTTTAATGGTTTAGCATTGGAAAGGGTGTGTAATGGAGGAAAGCATTTGAACTCACATATACTAAGTTGTAGATGTTATATATTATTTTGGGACAACGCATGTAACATATAGAGTTGTAATGTTTGGAAGCACTATCAAAGTAGAGTATTTGAAAAGGTTTGCAATGGAGGAAAACATTTGAAGCAACATATACCCAATTGTAAATGTTGAATGTTATTTTGGAACAACTCGTGTAACATATGAAGTTGTTCGTAGTGCTTAAAAGGACAAATACAAGTGAAGTGTTGCAAAACTACTAGTTTCTTTCTTAGTTATATTTGTAGATTGGATGTTAGTAGATGTGAGTAAACATTACTAGTAGTAGTTACTCACTTGTCGAAATCATTAGGGTAGTCAAGTATTCTTGTTTAAAAAGTGTTTGTGGATTAAGTGAACATGATGATAAGGCAAACAATTTGATGCATGGGTAAATGTGGAACAACAATTGGTGCATGGGGTAGTCAAGTATCCTTGTTAAAAAAGTGTTTGTGGATTAACTGAACATGATGATAAGGCAAATAATTTGATGCATGGGTAAATGTGGAACAACAATTGGTGCATGGAGAGTAGTATAATGATAAGGCAAATAATTTGATGCATGGGTAAATGTGGAACAACAATTGGTAGAGAGTAGTATAAGAAGACTTGGGCCTACATATAAGAACAAGAAGAAAGAAGAAAGGGTAATATGGCATTGGCATGAAGATATTAATGAGATATTTTGGATGAGGGGATAATGCATACATTTAAGAACAAGAAGGGTAATATCATATTGGCATGAAGATAATAATGAAATATTTTGGATGAGGGGATAATGCATGGGTATGCAAATGGGTTGATCATAGCACAATAAATAAAAAAGATTTCACAATAAAAGTGCACATGATGATAAGAAAAATTGATGTATGGATAAATGCATAACAACAATTGATGTATAGAGAGAAGTGTACAAGAAGAACCTTACATAAGTGTAAGAAGAAAGGAAAATATGAGTTTTGCATGAAGATAATAATGAACAATTTTGGATAAAGATGGTTGTAGTTAATAAGAAAACTTAGATAAGTTATTAATTATTATTTCAACAATAGAGATTATCAAGTAGGAGTTTGTTGTACTTTTGGGGATGAGGAGAAAGGGATGGGCGTAAAGAAGAATTTTGTTAATAAAATATGAGGTGTTTTTCAATGTTCAAACTCTTTTGAGAGTTGTTTTAATTTGTGTTGGGAGTTGAAGCTTGTCTCTTATGTGTTAGCATGAAAGCTTTTATTTAATCATAAAAATGTAAATTTACAGTACTTAGAATAGCATAGATCTCCAAGTTTTCATAGCACTTTTGTATTAGAGCAATAGTATAACCCATGTAAGGGTTGCCTTTCGTAGGAGAATAAAAAAAAGGGTTATAAGATATAATGAACTTGAACAAGGATTAAAAACCATTGAGAGGATATAGAGAATTGGAGATTTTGAATATGGATCAAGTGTTTGCATGTTTATGAATGAAGTTGAAGGCTTGATTGAGAGGTTTATTAACACAATGTCAAAACATGGAACTTGAATGAGATGTGAAGGCTCGACATTTCAAGGGGATTTGAATCTAGATGCATTGATCAATTCATGTGTCAAGATATGGGGCACATAATAAAGGGTGACCTGAGAAGGGTAAATCTTGTAGTGTCAACTATGAAGTCCCACACAACTTTATTGTGGGGCCACTTGCAAAGAAATTGAGAAAGACATGATAAGGGAAGAATTAATCATGTCAAAGACATTAAACCATCTACAACCAAAGTTTTATCTACAAACTATTGTCCAATATTATTTAGGCAATGCCAAAATTCAAGAAAAAGGTATTTGTCTATACAACAATATACTAAATAATTTATAAAGTTGCGTACTAGAACAAATTTGCAAGAAGATGATGAAAAACTAATAGCTAGAAATGTTAATGAATTGCATTTTCATGCACAAGTTGAGTTGGCTATGTTGAAGTTGGATTTTGCTGATGAAGCATCCTAGTATGGTTTGAAGGGAGAGGAGAAATGTAATAAAAGTCAAGATAGAGTATGAAATAAAAGGGGGTCTAACCTACATGTTAATTCTAGAAGGAATACATTTAGATGTACTCTTAGTTAAGATTAGAAGGATACACAAGAGGCTAGAGAAAGAATGTTATGAGAAAGGTTGATGTGGTGGATTTTGTGAATGTGGAAGAGAAATTGAAATTCTATAGTTTGTTGTAATTGAAATAGTAAATAACATAAAGCTTATGAATGTCTACAAAACTGAAAGGATGTTATCAAGAACTAGATTATGGTACGGGAAGAAGTTTACGATGTGGGAATTGAAGTTGAAATAGCTGAAAATCTGATGTTGTAAAAGGCATTAGTGGTTGTAAATGGTTAGACTTAAGAAGCATATTGGAGAAGGTCGAATTCATTTAGACCCAAATGTAAATGTTAAGGAAAAGTATACTAGATGATTATTGACATTGGATGTTCACAAAACTTGGTAAGAGTGACATGGTTCAAAAGTTAAATTTGTCATTTCCTAATCTAGCTATGTACAAAATTTCATTGTTGCAAAGAGGTTTTATCTTTTTAATATTGGACCTTATGAACACAAGGTTATATTATTCTTATGGGTGTTTGATGTGTGTTACTTGGAAAACCAATGTACAAATATATATGAAGTAAAGGTCAAAGGGAAATGGAATCTCTTAAAGCATTTAAGGAATAAGATCAACTAAGTGCATCTACCTTAGTAGTGGTGGTCATGGGAAGGAAGGAGTTGAAGTGAGTTGTAACTTGGTGAAGAAAAATGTTACCTAATCCTAAAGGAGGGTGAAGTGAAGATACAATATGTGCCAACATTAGTGAAATAGTTATGGGAGGAAAATATAAACATTATGTTTGTGTAATTGCTAGACTTAGGCTTAACACCCAACTGAGGGATTATGCCTTCGTTGGATTTAATTATAGGAGCAAAGATTATAAATTAGGAAGCACATAGATTGATTCTAAAATATAATGAAGAAATTAACAAACAAATGGAGTCATTAAATAATTGATTTAATAGAGAAAGGATTCAACACATTGATTTAATTCTAGAATCAAATATTCGGAAATCATGCATCATAGGGATTGAGTCCCAAGAATAATGTGAGAATTAAAAGATAAAACAAGGAACTGATGGATAAATGATTCATTAGAGAAAACATTGTTCCATGTGTGGTGTGATCTTTTTATAATGCTAAAGAAGGGAGGTAAGTAGAGAATGTACATTGACTCTAGAGCTATGAAAAAAAATAGAATTAGATATTGCTTTAAAGTGCCCCAAATAGATGGTGTGTTGGACAATTGGATTGTTTGTCTAGTGCATGAATATTTCTATAATTGATTTGTGTTGTGGATATCACTGAATCAAATCCAAAAAATAAGGATGGATTGTATTAATTAATTTTGATTCCATTTGGGCTCTTGATGCAAGTCCAATTGGCCTACATATAAAAGTACCCAAAAAACCATAAAAACATCGAGAGAAATGAGAAGGAGTTCATGACTTTTATTAAATTTCATGATGTCCATTATCAAACCAACTTACAACATCATTAAATGATTTGTAGAATCAAGAAGCCCTTTCTTCCCTAACAATGTTTCTGAGTCGTTGTGTCAGAGAATGTTCTTGACTCAAAACTAACTACCCCCTTCTTGAAATCAAAGTTACATTTTATATTCAAATATGGAATTGATCCAACCAATATAGATAATATACTTTCATTTGATTTGGAATGAAGGATTGGTACACAAAAACAAATTCTATGCATTGATTTGACATGGTCGGAGGTTAAACGCCCTCCATGGACACATCTAGATTCAAGTTTTTAAAATTGTGAAATAATTACAACTATTCGATGAATTATATCTCAATCATCTGAGGCCTGTTAGGTCCTTTTTTCCTATAGAATGTAGTGAATAGATAAGCACATACATGATTAATATTTAAGCATGACAATTAATGGGTTTAACAAGGATTAACTGCTAGTTTCATGTGCCTTAATCCTTGTGCTAAAGTGTAACATCTCGCTCTTGCACGCACCTGATGTGACTTATTCTTTGAGGACACTTGCGTGCAAGTGATCCGGTTCATTATATGATTTTCTGCTTCGCTTGTGGATTCTAATGATGAGATTGTGGATTGTTATGTTATGTTATGTTATTTATGTATAGACATGTGCTATTGACTGGTTTCTCCTGAGTGTGCAGGACTCTTGATAGATTGAGGATGTTGATGGCATCGATGGACCTCCTTGGACTTCGGATCAAGTCAGGGAGTGGACTGTATATGGTTTGGGTATTTATGTTTATGTATAAGTTACATATGATTGGTTATATTATGATGTTGTTTAAGGATCGTTGACATGTTACATTGATGGATGTAGGCTAACGATTGTTTGCTAATCAGACTCACATTAGGAGTAAAGGGGTCATGCATAACAACCATAGATATTGAGAGAGAGGTGTGGCATCAACCCTGCCACAACCTACTAGAACTCCTAATGTGGCTCGAACTATAGGTTAACGATTACCTAGTTCGTGGTATCCATGATGTCGCGAGGGCAGACTGAGACAATCACTCATGAAGATTTAAAGGGGGGCGCAATAAGGCAGGGTCCTTATTCCTTAGAGGCCCTTGGTCTCCCACAAGGTCACCTAGCAGAGTATTGACTCCAAGGGTTGGACGTTTACCAAAATCAGTCAAAAGGTGAGTGGCACCCTTGGATCACGTAATGCGTCTTGAAGGGCACGTCGCATAATTGAAACATGAATAAAGGTGAGTGGCACCCTTGGAGCACGTAGTGCATCCTGAAGGGCATGTTGTGATTTTTAACATTGGTGAGTCAATGAACCTAAGTGTCTAGAAAACAATATTTTATTTTGACGTGGTCAGCTTTAAAATAAATGTTGTATGAGTAAATCATATTAATTATAAAAAAATTCCCTTAAAAATTCTTAAGCCTAGTTGAAATTAAAGCCTAGGTCTAAGTAGGATATGAGGACTAAAAAAATTAATTAAGCAATTAATGAAGGGGGGGGGATGAAGAAAGAAAAATCAAATTTTGAATTTAAAGGAGAAACAATTTATCTAAAATTAATTGTTGTTTATGTGGAAAACTTGCCAAATTAGAACTTAGTCAAAAAGGGGAAATTAAATGCAAAAAGGAATGTGGAACATAGAAAGGAATCTAGTCTAGAGAACTTTCCTAATTAAAACTCAACTAAGCTTTAAGAAAGGTGTCATTCATTAAAGGAAATTGAGGGAATAAAGGGATATCAAGGAGCGTTTTTAGGAACACTTTTAGGTGGGTGAGGGAAATTGGTAAATTAATTTAATTAATTAAATGAATTTATGGTGCAACTAAGGGATCGGGTGACAAGTTTACGAGGGAGAGTTTTTCCTAATTAATTTTTAATAAAACAAATTTAACGTGCAATTGGCAAGTGTCACTAAGAAGAACTCTATAAAACGAATGGGGGGAGATGAGGAAAGGATCATGAATGGTATGCGTAAGGTTATGCTCTCGGATTTTACTTGACTGATATTTCTTGTGGGAGTTGGGATACCCAACTCGAATAGAGAGTGGTAGCTCGACCTTGGGAGGCGATCTAGGAGCTAGTTTTTCTTTGGTTGTGTGTGTGGCCCCTTTACGGCTCGAGGGGCTCAGGGGGAAGAAGAGTACCCCTAGCTTTTGGTTGGGAGGTACCGGTGAGGTCTCAGCGATTAGCAAGCAAGGAGTTGGAAGAAGCGCAAGCGCGAAACAACAACTTCAGATTCTTTGCCTTCGGTTACGGTACACACATTCAAAATTTCATCGTAAATTAGTTAAAATTTTGTATATGGATTTATATGTTAATGGAAATTGAAATGGATTTCTGGGATGTGTGTGAATTTTTACTTGCTACCAAGTGTTATGGTTATTGAGTTTGGGGTTACTGTTGTGTCGATTATTGTCCTACCTAAACTATGTATGATTAATGTATCATCATCCCCGGATTTAATAATTGTCAAATCTGCTTCTTGAATCCCACAGTAAACCCAACTCTATACCCTACAACCCCTTTCTTTTTATTCGCTTTGGCATGCCCCTTGGGAAAAAATTTTGAGTAAATTAACACTTGTGCCTCCCTTTCTTGGTCACGGTGTTTGGTTATTCTTAGTGATTCATCCCGAGTCCACCCAACTAGTCAGAAATTATTATATTTAAAGTTAGCTCGATCGGTGTGTCCCCACGTTTTTCTTGGGCTAGACCTGCCCCACGCACTCGGTGTTGTCCTCGGTGAGGGAAGAGTCATGAGCTCAGAGCTCCTCCCCCTCTTTTTGCGTTACCTCCTAATTTTACCCCTGGGTTAGCTCTCGAATCCCTTACGATTTTCCGCCTTGATGTTACATCTCAGCATGATTGTATTCACTTTAATCTGCCCTTCATTAAAATCGCCAACAACTTGGATCTACTCTTTCGTCTTAAACCTGTCACTCGCCATCTAACATAGCTTAAACTCTTTTTCATGGTTACTTTTGTTAAATCGAAGGGGAAACTGAAGCACCCTTGCGTGAAGCATTTGGTTCCACCTCTACTTCGCGTTTGGCTTGACTCTACATTTTTTTTGCTCAGATTTTCACCGAGCGTCCTTTCTTTCATCTCTGCATTATTTTTAGATCCTTCCACCCTGAAATTGTGTCCTTTATGGTGTCTAACTAATGCATTGTCTCTGCGATTGGCCTTGATTTTTGAACCAGACTCGAGCTCCGTTCTGGCGGTATTTACCTCACGCATAAGCTTATTTAGCTCAGTGTAAATTTTGCAGCTTGGTCTCTACTCGTATCCAAAAGGGAAGCGTATCCTTGTATCTAGCTATGCCCTCCCCAAATCGTCTTTACTTGTCGGGCATGAATTTTCTCAACTAGCCCTGGTAGGTAGTAACGATTTTTCACCGTGTTCTTCACCATTCTCAAGTCTATTGTTGGAGGATTTTTATACCCTTGTATGTGATTTGGAGTTGTTGTAGTTATGGCCGTGGTTATATTTATTTGTATATAATTGATGACAGATATTCGCTTACCGCCAGCCTTTATGACACGACTAGGTGCAGGAATAGAAATCTTGTAAAAGTAATATAACCACCCCCCCCCCCCTTTTTTTCTTAACACCATTTTCACGATTAAAGGTACTATCTATAGAATTAACATCACACTGACCTTCTTAGAGTATCTCTTCTTGTTCAACAATGATAACAGTGGGCTTGGGCACCAATTCA
The DNA here is from genome assembly GCA_009831015.1 of Picea engelmannii. Lineage (NCBI taxonomy): Eukaryota > Viridiplantae > Streptophyta > Pinopsida > Pinales > Pinaceae > Picea > Picea engelmannii. The sequence continues at coordinate 292,900 of ML785583.1, forward strand.
TAGCAACAAGCCTCTCCAATAGAAGCTAGGGATCAGTCTCATCGCTACCCCATATGGACGGTTGAGATGGAAGCTCCTCTCATTAAATCCATAGCTTTACTTGATTGCTTCCCGCAAATAAGTTATACTTCACAATGATTTGCATTTAGGAAATTTAAATTGTCCTTGAGTATTGTGGACAACTTAATAATACTTCATCATAAAGTGTATATTAATAACTCTTGACACCACATTACGCTATCTCTCTGCCATCTTATGCAAATATTATTAATATACAGATTTATGAGGTGAAGAAGGTTGGTTAGACATCGACATCTCACGTGAACATTACTATTGTAATATGTTAACTTAATGATTATTATCTATGCCTTTAGTTATGTAAAATTTGGTTGACTTCTTCTTAATTACGATGATCTTTCCACCATCAAATTTTATTCGATGTATTTAATTCTAAGACTATGGAAATCGGGATTCGATTATACAAAGGGGATCTTATTTATTTATAAATTGTGCTTTATAACTTATGGGCATATGTTCTCCAACCCTTGGGTTAGTGTATTCGTCATTATTTATAAATTTACTATGATCCATGAATGATGTTCCTATAAGTGTAGTTAATTCATTTGATGATAGGTTGTGCAGTAATTAAAAATGTAAATTTAATTCGAGTGATCATCTTACTCTCGCACTTTCAGAACACGAATGTTATATGATTGTTAAGCCTTCTTAACCTCTTGTGCAATGACCCATTCAATATCGATGTATGACTAGTTAAAATAAC
>ML785583.1:334135-350848 GCA_009831015.1 Picea engelmannii
TTCATTGTCTGATTTGAGACACTTCAACCTTTTTCATGTCTCATTCTCAACCAAAGTTTTCCATTTCTTAAAAGTATCAAAAACATCAGATTTTTTTCGAATGCAATAAACCCATTTTTTTCTAGTTGCATCATCAATAAAAGTAACATAATAACGAGAGCCACCAAGATATGATACCTGAGCTAGTCCCCATACATCTGTATGCACAAGCTCTAACCTTTCAATCTTCTTTTCTTTTTCGACTCTGAGAAATCTGACTCTCTTATGTTTTCCATAAACACAATGCTCATAGAAATTCAAATCAATTTGTTTAAGATCTGGCAACAAATTTCTTTTGTGAAGTATATGCATCCCCTTCTCACTCATGTGTCTAAGACTATGATTCCACAGTGATGTATCCACTTCTATATAATATAAAGAGATAGAGGAGTCGGTATTACCAGTACATAAATACAATGTACCTACCTTCTCTCCTTTTGTTATCAACAATGATCCTTTGGTGACCTTCCACACCTTATCTGTAAATATGGATATGCAAACTTCACTTGCCAACTGCCCTATTGAAATTAGATTTTTCCTTAGATTTGGAACATGTCTTACCTCTTTTAAATCCCATTGGTTTCCATTGCTTTGCTTTATTTTTACCTTTTCCATTCCAACAATTTTGCATGGTGCATCATCACTCAAATGAACCTGTCCAAAATCACCTTGAACATAATCTAGAAAATGTTTCATATGGGGTGGAGCATGAAATGAATCCCCTGAATCTACTACCCAAGACTCAGAAATATTATCTCCAGAAAGAATCAAGGCATCTTGTAACACATCACTTGTTACATTTGCTTCCTGATTTTTATCTTATTGTCCATCTCTTTGTTTCTTTGGAGCTTTTCAGTCTTTATTCAGATGTCCTTTCTTCACACAATTCTAGCACTCTATCTTTCCCAGTCTGGATTTGGATCTTCCCTTCCTAGAATTCCCACGGTTTCCTAAGCCTTTTCCTCTATCATTGTATCTTCCCCTATTCTCCATGTTTAACGCATTACATGATGTCTCACATGTGTTCTTATACCAGTTGTTATAAAAACAGGACCGTGGAGCAATAAAATAAAACAAATGCGGAAATAAAACATATAATATACACAATACAATAGAAACATAGATATACGTGGTTCACCCAGTGTGGGCTATGCCCACTAGAGGAATTATAGGTCTTTCCTTTATTATTATCTAGCAAATGAGAGGATGCAACCTACAACACACCCATTGTAACTTCCTCTTCTTTCTCTCACAATCTCCTCACTCATAATACAATATTCACAATGATAATACATAGCCACAATACATTTCCCTCACTAAGGATAACACCAAAAACATCATCAAAATTTAAAGTGTTTGAACTAGAGACAGATTTTACTAACAACCATGACCAAGCCATTCCATATTTATGGCAATGAGCACAAGATTAGAAGAGCCCTGAACTCATCATCAAAGTCCACTTTTACATAACTTAATTGATTAGTAACTGTATTAAATTCATTTAAATGATCTGCAACAGACCCACCTTCTAACATCTTCATATTAAATAATATCTTCATTAGAAATACCTTATTAGATGCTAAGGGTTTTTCATACAGTTTAGCCAATGCATCGATCAACTCCTTCGTTGTTTTTTCTTTCGAAATATTGAAATCCATCGATGCTCCCAGGCTCAGTCATATCATTCCTAGTGCCTTTCTGTTAAGAACCTCCCATTCTTCATCCTTCATGGTCGTCAGCTTCTTTTCTATTCCACCCAATGGTAGGAATAGATCCTTCTGATATAAATAATCTTCCATATGCATCTTCCATAGCTGGTAGTTTTGGTCGTTAAATTTCTCGACCCTAAACTTTCCATCTTCCGCCATTGCTTCCACTCGAACCAGGAACCCTCTTTTCCTGCGAGTTACCTTTCACTCAGATACCAGTTGTTAGAAAAATAGGATTGCGGAGAAATAAAATAAAACAAATGTGGAAATAAAACACAGAAGATACACAATACAATAGAGACACAGATATACGTGGTTCACCCAGTGTGGGCTACGTCCATCAGATAAATTTCCAGGTACTTCCTTTATTATTATCTAGCAAATGAGAGGATACAACCTACAACACACCCGTTGTAACTTCCTCTTCTTTCTCTCACAGTCTCCTCACTCATAATACAATATTCACAATGATAATACAATATTTCCTTCGGGGGCTTTGCCCCCGAACCCCAACTTTCCCCCAGACCCCACAGGGGGGGTAACCCCCCGCAGCACTCCCCTACGTGGAGGAGTGTACATTCTTCTGGGGTGTAAAGTCTTCATGGGGTATAAACATGGATGAAACATAGACCTCTAAATCAGGAAGATAATCAGGCTCCACAACCAACACCTATGGTTTAAGTATACTTTGACAATTTCTCAAAGTCTTGCAATTTTATTTCCACAATATATTTTCAAGAAACACAATTTCAATTTATTCACATCACTTAAGTACACACACGAAGGACCTAAGATTATTCTTTACCAAAGTATACACTTCATCACGCACCCATAAAGTGATCTTGGTGAATAAAAAACATTCAGAAATCTAAAATGCCTTCCTTCATCACACCTTAAATTAAATTTGTTGGTTCATGATGCTAGTTTAGCCTCATAAAACAAAGTAACTTAATCATATCAATGACTTAATTCCTCCATTAAGGTATTGAAACAAATTGTAGTCTAATTTAGGATTATGGGGATAGGCATCCAGATAACTCCCTATTATTGTTTCTCATTTGAAATATAGTTGTTTTCCAAGGGAAATTTTGAAATATCTTCCTATTGAATATGAAAAAACCAAGAAAAAGGGATGAACCCTTAAGTTTTAATTCTATGGTCATGATTGGTAGTTTAATGGATCCACATAGATATTTTAACCTATGTATTAACATTTTGTCTATTGGAGGCCTAATCCATTGTCCTCATTTGTGAAAAGGTATCTTAGTGGCCAAAATATAGGATTATCACCGATTGACTTCCATGGGATGTGAAAGCACCTAAGAAAGATAGTTGTGGTCTTCTTTGAGTTTCCCAAAGGATGTCTCACTACAATTTTCTCTTTCACAACTTTAATGATCATGTTTAGTGGACTTCATTACCATCCGTTGAGAGATTTTGGAAGGCCCAAGTATAACTTGAGTGGAAGATCACTAGATTCATAGGAACATGCTTTTACTTTTCAAAACATTGTGTGAAAAACCCTACATCAAAACTTTACATGGTTGTTTACCAAAAATTAATGAAAAAACATTGTTGCACCACATGTGCACTAATTTCATATTAGATACATGTTCTTTGAGTAAATATTTTTTTTGTATAGAATTGTTATATTGACATATCACCTTATATCTTAGAGAAGTTTACATAGTTAGGAAATGTAGCAAACTTGAAAGAATCTAGGCGTTATTTTAGGTTTCTCCAATAAGGAGTGTTGGATCCCCCTCCCACCCTCATCCAGGTGCATATTTGTTAGGCTCATCCTTGCTAATATTGTCCTTGTTAGGATCACCCTCTGTAGGATTTCCTTTTCAAGCTCTGCCCCATCTAGTTTGATAGTAAATTGGTTATCCACCATGGACAAACCCCAATCCCCCCAACAAACATAACTTGACATACATGGTTAGTATTAATATTCTATATTTGAAAAAACTCTCCAATGATCCCATCTAACATAATCCTACATGGACACCTATGTCAACCAAATTACCATGGATATCCCAAAATTTTAGGGATGACTTGGCGAAGATCCCTCCAACCATGTTATGGCCTTTCATCTATGGTGCTACTCTAACAACATCATGGATGATTCTATACAACTTATATTATTCCAACAAACTCTTGTTGGAGTGGCTACAAAATGGTATATTGATGAGGAAATAGGTTCCCATAACACCTTTGAATCCATCGCTAAAGCCTTCCTACCCTTTTCCCAATTACCATTTTGTCATGATATAGGAGTCAATATTATTTCCAATTTCTTCCAAAATAGCTCAGCTCACATTGCAAATCACATCCACAAGTGGTGCAGATGGTGTGGTTTGTGTAAAACCAATATCAAAGAAAATATTCTCTTAGATTGCTTTTTCAAATCCTTCCTCCCTATCATTACTAAATACACCACCATTATTATGCCTTAGTTAGAAGAAGAGGTTGTTCTCAAAGCACAACTCTTTGACTTCATTTACATCTAGTTAGGGTACCTTTAATCAGTCATCCCTAATGTTCCTCAACAACATTTATTTAAACAAAACACACCGAGAGTATCCCATGTTTCCAATGGTGTTATTAGGTCTATTACTCATGCCAATAACCCATATGGTCACATGAACTCCAACAATACCATCCACTGTAGAAACCCCTATATCGGAGCTATCACTTGGTATGTCCAATCCACATATGTGCACTACAACATGCCTTACCCTAACCCTAATAACCCTTACAATGGATCACAATCCTCATACAATGGTTTCAACACATCCAATTCAAGAACTCATCCATCCCAACGTGTGCATGATCCATCATGAAATGGTCAAAATTGCAATGGTGGCACTTACTTGTCACATGGGATAAACAACTCTTATGGTGCCCCCCCGTGTGAGAATCCCTATTACCCTTTCCCTAGTCCTCCACTAGGGCCTTAAACTCCCCAACTCTCCCTGACTTAGGTTGGTTTTTAGGTTGGTGTCAACTTTGGTCCAACCTTTTCTAGCCTAACAAACCCAAGTGTTTGAACAACTAAACATAACTAATCCACAAAATAACGGAAAAAATAAAGAAGGGGAAGAAAAAAGTCCAAAACCAACCTCAAGGGATAGGGGGAAATGCCCCCAACCTAATGAATAATGTTGGGGAAACCATAACACCAAAACCATAACCAAATTCTAGTCTCAATAACCAACCCAAGGATGAAAGAAACAACAAGTTCGGGATAAACTATCCTTATGCAATGTGCGGTGAGTATGGCCATTACACTCATCACTACCCTCAAATAGTCAAGTATAAGAGGATTAAGGAACTATTGGTTGATGCAGGTACTAATCCCCCACAAGGTAATAATACCCCCAACAATAGTTCCTTGACCCCTCACAATGGGATATGTTGTAAAATCACTTCCCTCAAAAAGAAGTAGTTGTTACCCAACAAAAGGCAAACTACTCCACCCAATCATTGGGATCTTATTAACTTGTGCATATTTCCCAACTTGGAGATCCATTATATTAGAACGTATATATGAACTCCTCAATCACGCACCTTTAAGCTCATAACTGAAAATATGGTATGCCCATCAAGTTGAATCCAAAAGAGTGCAATGATGCTCCACCCTCAACTAGCAGTTCCTTGCAGAATCCAAATATTTGTAGTGACCTTACACCACATGTAGTGAAGGCAAATCTACATCACACTACCTATAATCCACATGTGAGGGTCATTCATAGATATACTATTATCAATGAATTGGCTCAATCACCCACCACCATTTCATCCCTAGTGGTCCTCCAAAATTCCTTTTTAGAAGAAGGCTTTACTATTAGCTCTAGAAATCGTCAATCCATTAGATTCTTGCTTGATAACCTTTGACTTGGACAAATATTAGCCAAGTATTCCTTCAACCATTTCATTTAAAATCCCTATCAAGTTAAAAACCTCACCATCCATCGATGTATCAATGAAGAAGGTTCATTTACTTGTGTCATGTCCACCATGGTCTACTGGAAGTTAGGTTTTGTTGTAGGGGCTAGTCAGCCCTGCTGATTAGACCCGATAGTTGACCAAGCCGGATGTGTAAGTCGGTCAACTATCCAAGTCAAGTATGTGAGTCGGTCGACTAGTCAGTTGGGTCGAATGACCAAGGTAGTTCGGAATTTTTAACTACCATATAATTGAACACACAAGTATATATGTGGCTATGTAATAGAGGAAAGATGGATGTTTTTGTACATAATAAAGTGCATATTGTTGATTCTCCTACTACTTTGTGTATGCTTCCTTATATTTATATGTGTATGTGTGTATAGTAGTGTGTTGTATATATGTTTCTATGTGATGAGCTACTGGTAACACCTGCATACTTTCCCCTAGATTACAACATTGGTTTCGTTGCCAATAGTTCTGAACTCGGGAAAGTAAAACAATGTGCACATAGATGTTAAGCCTGGAATATATACGTGAGTGGTGTGAGATAAATATTAACAACTACATAAAGAATTACGTAAGGAGAAATTGACTAACGTTGGCAAAATCTCGAGCACAATTATTCATAGAGACTCACAAACAATTCCTTAAATCCATTCCATAAGCACAATTTGAATACCTTAAATGAAATTCTAATGCACAAACCAACTCCAGATGAACTGTTAATACTAAAAATCACCAACAAAGGTCGAACAAATATAAACAAATGGTTTGAAATAATTTTCCAAGACTATATTGAAGAACAAGATATTGAAGATAGATTGTCAGACGAAATTATTAAAGATAAATTTTACACCGGTCTGCACAACGTTTTCCTTTGTATCGTTCCATATTTGCTACACAAATTTTTGCTAGATAAAATAATTAGAGATAGCATTGAATACCGACCTCTCTTAAGTACACCTCCGCCAAATTGTAATTGGGAGAAAAAATAGGATGAGTACAAAGAATTCTTAGAAGCCAACTACAAAGATACACATGAAGCCTGGGACTATTTCTTGAAGAAATGATCATAGCAAGCATGGATAACATCTCTTATTTCAAGTAAGTAGGGCCAGCGATTGGGGGCTATATGATCCATGAGATGCCATAATTTGAGTTGACTACACCAAAGAAAATAATGTATGAAGCAGGGAGGAAGGAAAGTGAAAGAGAATATGCAATAGAGTCAAGAGGGAAGATTACACGACAAATGCAGATCCACAATCCCTCACTCAACCTATAGAAATTGGAGTGGGGTAAAAGGAAAAATAAGATAGAAGAGATGTGAAATGCAAGGGATCCACGAAGCTCAAATCAAAAGAACCCCCAGGAGCGACAGATTGTTTGAGCATGTGAGTAGTTTGAGTCGAGCATGGGCTGACTAGACTTATAAATAGAAGCATCCCCAACAATTCTTGGGAGGACTAAAAGTTTGCAGTTGACAGAGGCAAGCATAGTTGCCGATCAACAAGTCGACACCGTAAAAGTATGAATATCGATGACTCAGGACCTCTGACATGTCAATATCCTATTAGAAATTATATCCCATGTATTAAAGACTTCCTTTGCCATAGGCTTCATATTGATCCTCAGTCTTCAAAGGTGCGGTATATAACTGATGAAGATGGCCATATGCATAATTGAATTCTTATTGAAGTACCATAAATAAATTAGAGTCAAGCAGAGGACACACTCTTCCATATCAAAGATCTCACAGACTCAACCCCCCGCCAAATTTACTCATTGAAGAAGAATCCAAATCAACAAATAGTGAGAATGAACCAGCACACCCTTTTGAAAGACGGTTCGTCAAGTATATAGATAAGGGTTTCCAAACAGATGAAATAATCCCATCAAAAGAAGAAGCACAATTATTGTTGGAGCACAATCTGACTGAATCCCAATAGTAGATTGCGTCGGTGGAGTCAAGTGTTCAGATATTGTCTCCTCAAATCGAAGTAACATCGAATTCCCAATCGACTCTCATAATAAATTGACAAATTCAAACTCTCTCCATTGTACCAATTTCTAAACCTATGAATAAAGCCACAATGGATCTAAATCATATACCCGTATATGAAGGAGATGAAGAACCCAAATGACATTGGTTCATTTTTGAAAAATTATGGGATGCAATTGACATTATAGATGAATCCAAACAAATGACACAATTTGGTTCCACATTACAAGCCAGTGCCCTTACCTAGTTCATGAACTTCACAGAAAACCAGATAAGGTCAAAATCATAAATTAAATAGAACTTCCTAAAATTATTCAAGACTCAATATGTCAGGCACCTAGCCGCTCATAAACTCAAGGAAATAAAGCAAATCCCAAGAGAAACGGTAAGGGAATATGACAAAATATCCAAACATCTCCTCAACCAAATTCCATATGTCATCAACAAAAATCTCTTAGTTCAATGGCACGTTGTAGGGCTACTACAAAAAATCAGATCCCCATTAAAGATGTATGGTATTCAAACATGTGAAGATGCTTGAAAAAGGCACAATGCATAGAAACAAATGACAATGGACCATCGACTTCCTTTGTGATGGAAAAAAGACTGGAAGAAAAGCTCAAAATTCTGCAACAAACCTTAAAAAATATGGCCATTATATGGAACAAATTTGGTGCACCCTTTGTTCTAATGAAGGGCATAGAAAGGACTATTGTAAATTCAATGATGCACTAGATCCTAACATCTGTTGTATTCAAATAGAAACTTTTTGCGACATTCATCAAGCCATGAAAAATAATACAACTAGAGATTGTCCACATAATTTAAAAAATGTCAGGCCAAAGTGGTGCCACATATGTGATGAAAGTAGTCAATCAACACAAGAGTGTCGACTAAATGGGTGAAATAATTCAAATGTGCACACATTCTATCATATATCGGTCGTTGAACAGAACACCGACCAAGGAGCGGGAAATGGATATTGAGGTTGTGGTCGAGGTGGTTACCAAGGAAGAGGAGGATTTAGAGGAGGACACAATCAAGGAGGTCGAGGATGTGGTTAGGGTCGATATTATTGCTTCAATTGTTGGAAATACAATCACCTAAGCCTCGAATGTCACATCAAGGACATAACATACTTGACATTATGCAACATATGTGGAGTGGGGGATCACTCACACAAAGACTATCCCATAGTACTAGAGAAAGTAATGAATTAAAGAAATGTGAACCTTCTACATATTGTTCCCAAACAAGAGGTTTTAAACTCAAACAATATCCAGGTTGTAACAAGATCATGTGTAGGTCGAGAAAATTATTGAGAATCACCAGTTAAACAACTGGGATACCAAAATACATACCCTGGCCCAAATAAAGAAGAATAAATAATGTAAGAAGCATTGAATTTTTTCAAGAATATTGACCAAGAAAAAGAAAGTATAGGTAGGGGAAGGAAGAAAAATGCATCAAATACCAAAGACGATCCTAGATGATTTCCTCTCGCTACTAAAATAAAAGCATTTGGTCAATCAATCTCCTGATCCACTTTCTTAATATTTTAAAAGAGTATAAATAATATCAATGACCGTATAAAAATCTTCGACAGTTGTCCTAGGAAAAACACATGAACGATTGCAATCCTCAAGTTGACCTTGAGATCGATGGAAATATGGTTAAACAAGTTGTTGTCAACTTTGGATCACAAGTCAACATCCTTCCTTGGGATACATGGAAATGTCTTGGAAGGCCTCCGCTAACAACAATGATGAATTACTTGAAGCTAGAAGATCAAATATTTATAGAGCCAATCAGAACGCTAAAAATGGTCAAAAATCGCATAATGGGAATTCCGACAATGGTCGAATTTGAGGTAATCGACTTAGTTGAAGGTATCCCTGCTTACCCCGCATTAATAGGCAAACCATGGGGTCAAAATATGAAAGAAAATATCTCCCTTGAAAGAGATAAAATCAAACTAAAAGGAAGTGGTAGGGAAATTATTATACCTCTCAGCCCAAAAGAAGGAAATCCATGGGTAGAAACCTAGGATGAAGGCTAGGAGGCTCAACGACTATATCATATCATGAATGAGGAGAAAGACAATGTTGAACTAAATGTAGAAGATGAAATCTTAGTTGGTTCCCCAATATCCATGGGGAAAAATTAGGACACTTAACTTTACAACTTGCAAGTAGAGAACTATGAGTCTCGTGCAAAAGAGTGTTGGTCGATAGAGGAAATACTGATAAAACGATCAAGATCATGCTTCGTAGTTCAAGCAACCCCTATTGTTTTTTTAAAAAATGATAAAACAAACGCCAACACTTATTCTGACCAACTTTAAGAAAGGCCCACCATTAGGGTTCAATGAGAGAAATTATTTTTCATTCCACATCGACAAAGTGTAAAAAATAGTCAAAGAACATGGAAGAGTGAAAAGTCATGTCGAATATTTCACTGGTCAAAATGCTTGATGGTGGGAGACTCATTATCCCCGCTTACAGACATGAACCATCGCTACAATATAATTTTTCGAGCAATTCAGAGGAAGGAAGCTATCAATAAAGGTCGACATATTGACTTTCAAATCTGGGTTCGATCCAGTGGCCCATATCCATAAGTGCGAAAACAAATGAAGAATATTTGGATATAGATATGAAAGAGTTTAGCCACATCTATTCCCAAACACCTTGGATGACGCACCACATAAATGGTATAAAATTGAAGAAGCATGTGGAAATACATTCAACTAGACTGAAATAATTGAAAACTTCATAAGTGACTTTGAGTTTATCCCCACACAAGCACAACTAAGAGAAGCAACATTGGAGATAAAGAAATTTCTAGAAAAAACAAACCTTAATCAAGTTGGAAAAAAAGGCAAGACAAAAGTTGACATGGGTCAACATTGACTTGCAATTTTGTGTCGACTCATGACCAAAATAATATAAGCGCTCGTCGAGTGGACATGGAAAACATAAGTTTTTCAGGTCAAAGCTTCAAATGGAAGAAAATCCACCCAGGAGTAAATAACTTTGTGAAAACGATCTTTACCATATCCAAAGAAGACAAGAAAGATTCAAAGAAACTTGATTTTCCACTGAGCTATAACGAGATTGTCAAAGGCAAACGACATCTGGATGAATCTAAACCTTCAAAATGGATGGATGCAGAGCTAAAAACTAAAGAATTCGACATTTTGACTAATGGTTGACCAAAAATGGCATGGATAGGTGACTACTCATTGGATAAAAAAAAACCAACAAAAATAGTTGACCTACTCCACAAATATCAATATGTTTTTACTCGTGACTATAAGGATCTCAAAGGACTTGTACAAGAGATGGGGCAGATGAAAATTGACCTCATCCCAGGATCCAAACCTATTAACAAATGACCATACAAATTATCCCATAAATACAAACCCGTTGTGTAGAAGAAATTGAGGCAATGTTAGTCGTGGGCATCATTTACACCATACATAAATCTAAATGGGAAAGTCCAATGGTTGTACAACCCAAAAAGCAGGACCCCAAAAATTTGAGAATATGTGTCGATTTTTTGGGCTTGAATAAGTTGACTATAACCGATCCATTCCCAACACCAATCACGAATGAAATCATCAATGAAGTCACACGACATGAATGTTATGCTTTTACACATGGATTTTCTAGTTATAATCAAGTTCCGATTGCAAAAGAAGATCGGGAAAAAACAACTTTTGTGTCTAAATTTGGCTTGTTTGCATACAGGGTGATGCCCTTTGTCTTGAAGAATGCACCCACAATATTCTCAAGGATAGTAGTCAAATATTTCCACGAATATAATATAAAACAATGGTTTTCTATTTTGATGACTAGACAATCTACAAAATGTTAATATACCACATCCAATGGTTAAGGATGGTGCTAGAAATATGTCGATAGATTCATCTATCCCTAAATATTAAAAACTGCATCTTTTCCACCCTAATTGGTATTTTTCTCGGACACATTGTATGTAAATATGGTATCAAATTTGACATGGCCAAGATAAAAATGATTCTCGACTTGAAACCTCGAATAAACCAAAAGTAAATTAAAATCTTCATTGGGAACACAGGTTATTACAAAACATTCATCCAACATTACTTCGACATCACATGTACAATTAGTTGTTGGAAGATTGTAACATTTCATATTCCAAAAATCAATTGTACAAGTGGGGCTAGGAAGTTCCTCCTTGACATCAAAGAGTTATTCAATAAGACCCCCAAGGTGAAAAGAGTAGGTCTATGTATGATATTTACAATCAAATTGATGTCAATTATTATGGCAATAGGGATGACAAGAATGCTAGCTTGGAGAAAGTCGAGTAGCTCTTAGAGGAAGTGATGTGGGCCAAAGCGTTGAGGAAGTGGCAGAGAATCGACTCTATCTAGAGGGAGGCAAAGTCGACGATCAAGAGTGGGGATTTAGTTGCCATTAAGTCGATCACATTTTAGGAAGAGGAGGATGTGGCAGAAGAAATGGGAGAGCAAGACAAGGGAAACTAGCAGTAGAAAGAGAGAGAGTTTGCTTCTCATGTGCCCCTTCCGGATGAGAAAGCGATTGAGTGCATGGTTGTGAATAAGAAGAAACATGAGCTTATTAGTAAGTACATGGGTGAGCAAGTCGAGGCCAAGGCAATGCTTAATATTTAGTAATAAGAAATGTTGAAAAAGCTTATGGATCATCAGTTTTTTTTCCAAATGTGCTTCTTAACTTCTATTAAATATACAATATGGACCTTAGGTCATTCTTGAGGTTGAAAAAATATTATAATTAATACAACCATCGGGGTCCTTTCTTGTTGATCAGGGAAAAGGGACACTAGGAAGATCTAATCACAGAGCTTGGTAGTCTTAATTATGCCAAAGTAGGGGCCAAGATGATGGACTTGGAAGGGAACAAAATTGATGTCCTTCGTGCCACCAACAAGGGCCTCGGTTATAGATACTTCAGGGCTATCAAACTGCTCTCCATCCTCAAATAATTATTCAATAATCCCCCTCGAGGCGAAGAAGAGGAGGTGTAATTATGTGATTTACAAGTGAATTGATGCTAGTTTATATTATGGCTACAGGAATGACAAGGACTGTTGGTTGTGGAGCCTGATTATCTTCCTGATTCAGAGGTCTTTTACTTTCAGCCATGTTTATACCCCATGAAGTATTTACACCCCATAAGTATGTACACTCTTCCACGCGGGGGAGTGCAGAGGGGGTGTACCCCCTCTACGGGGTCCGGGGGGGCTATCCCCCCGGCTGGGGGGTCTGGGGACAAGCGGACCCCCAGCGGGGGTTCGGGGGCGAAGCCCTCGAAGGAAAAATTGCCTTGTAAATGTATATTGTAATTTCATTGTAAATCTGGACCGTTCATTATAAGGTCACAGATCTAACGATAGAGATTATGTTAGGGTTTTTTGCCCTAGAAGGCAACCCTCTTTTATGAGGGAAATGTATTGCGGCTATGGTTGATGGCGAATATTGTATTCTGAGATAGGAGACTGTGAGAGAAAGAAGAGGAAGTTACAGTGGGTTTGTTTTTTGTAGGTTGTATCCCTTCATATGTTGGATAATAATAAAGGAAGTGTTAACGCTATGTAAATTCCCAGAGGTTGTCAGAGTAGAAGAAATTTACAAGAGGTAACTTTATCCAACCACTTCGAAACTGGAATCTAGCCCTACTAGCTTCAGAGAGGGATCTCTCTGTATGATTTAGCTATGTTTTAACTTTGAGATATTAGGCTAGTTAAACAAAATATGATTTAATGGTTTGTTGTTGTTTTTGTTGAGTTGGCTGAAAAAGGGTTTTACGCCTCTATTGGGCTATGGGGTCTGTATTATAAAGATAGAGGTCTAAACAGAAATTAAAAGATTCCTTTCACAGGGCAAGATAATGCATTCATTGGATTCTTTAGCAGTAAAGTGATGAATAGCAGAAAATACGAGAATATCAATTAAAGTAAAGAAGCATTTAAGAATTTCTTCACTGTAATATCAGAAAGATAAACATTAAGATCTTTCAAAGCCAGAAACAGGGTATACAAAGATAAATCCTGCAACATGCGCTACTTTTAAAAGATTAGATTAGAAAAAATATGACAACTGAGGGAGAAAAACATTTAACATAGAAAGGAAAACATCACCAATGAATAACACGCGAGAATTCTGTGAAACGTCTCTTTGTATTACTAGAAGATCTCTTGATAAAAATTACAGTCTTTCTAGCTTACAGGACGTAAAGATCAACCCTCGGTACTTCAAAGTTTGAAGTATTTATAACCAAAAATTACATACGATCCTATCATTAAAGATCAGGACGTGGAAAATTCTAAATTTAGATAACTAACTCAACAAGATACAAAAATTTAGGAACTGTTTGATGATGTGTTGAAATCTTCATGCTGATTTCTGGGGTAAATCGTTGGTGAGTCCTTTGCATGACCTCGTCTGATTGGATAGCTGACTAGACTTGGACACCTCATCTCCTACTCAATCATATTGCATAACTCTTCCCATCGAAGGTTACTAGGAACGACAACTTTGAGTAGTCTTCGGTATACTTCATCCATCTCTGTATACTTGGAAAAAGTTGGCTTGACGATGAAAATGCACTGGATCTCATGTTGTATGCTGATGTCTTACTGTAAAGCTTCTAAGAACGCCTTGCCTGTGATACTTCCCTGTATTCCCGAGAATTTCAAACTATCTTTAGCCATGGTGGTTAGTTTCTTTTTATAATTAAAGTGTCATTAACTTGTCATTTATGACCCTTAAGCAAGGGAGGCCTTTCTTCTGCAGAGCTTCAATTTTGCTGAAAAATATTTGAACTCCTATATCCATAGTTTGGACTTTTTCCTCCAGTTGTGGAATCAATCCTCTTTTGGTCAGGACCCTCTTGACCTCGAGAATGGTTTCTGTCCTATCTTCAATTTTCAAATACTCTAACTCTTCTCTGGTTTTTGAATTCAGGAATTTAATGATCTCAGTGGCTTCTACGAGCATCTCTCCCAATTCTCCTCTTATTTTCTCAATCGCTTGTTTGCTTCTTTGCACCAGTTCATTCTGCTCGAACATGATTTGTACCATAGGCCATATTTCATTTATGGATTTGGTGATATCCATCCATACACTTTCCTTGACCTCAACAAGTGTTGTGTCTGCCACTGTTTGCTTTTGAAGCTATTGCAATTCCTGTTTGAGCTTGTCTGATGTTTGTTTCTCCTTGGAGTAGCTGGTTTGGTAAGAAGACTTGGTTCCTGAAGGTTCTCAACCTCCTTTTTAAGTCTGCTAATCTATGTCTCTTGCAAATTCATCTCTTCCATGGATTTTTCTAGTTCTACTGTCTTCTCCAGAGCTATCAGTGGAGTTGCTGAGGGAGTTTCTGCTGAGGGGATTTCCGTTGTAGATGTTGTGCTTACTCCTGTGAGTGGAACTATGCTCAATGGAATGACTTCCATAGGCTTTGATTGTTCCTTCTCTTTCACTGACTTTTTCAGTTCTATTTCCATCTCTTTCAACTGTGCATTCTGCTCCATGATCAACTTGAGCATCTCATCCTTTTCCCCTTATGTCTCAGCTATCTTCTTTGCATGTGCATCTTCTGTTGGTGGAAGTTTCAATTGTTTCCTCAGAGAGGCTATATCGGCATTTTTCTTTTTAAGCAACTCCTAGACTGCTTTCACATTTGAGGGGTCATACCCGATCTTGAGGACCAATTCTTCCAACGTCTTAATTCTGTTATCCTTTGCAAAGGATGATATCTTTTCTAATTTTAGCTGTGTCTAGACATTGCTCAGAGATACCTGTAATTTAGTGGCCGCAGTAGAAGCATTTTCCAACGTGGAGAAAATCATTTCCCCAGTTTCCCTGTGAAGATCCATTCGATCAGCAGGATGCACATCCCTAGTATGAAACTCGAATGTTGCCCTTTTGTAATTAGTGATTGATTTCGGGTCTGGCACCTGTGTCTGCAGAAACGCCATGTGCATTCTACCCTTCTATGTATGGAATGCAGACAACAGTTTGTGTTGTGTCGTTGATGTCTGTTTCCAAAACTGAGCATATGTATTGTTGGTCAGCGTCTGATTTTTCTTTTTGATTAGGTCATACTTCTCAAAAATACTCAACTTTGGTCCTACTTTACTCAGTCGATCGACTAGTGGGGTATTCGTGGGCTTCTTAGGAAAAACTGTAGACATGATCTGCTTGTTGCCTATGCTAAGAAGTGACCAAACATCTTTCATAGTTGTAGTGGATTGGATTTCCTTTTCACCAGCCGTGTCAGGTGTGTGACTGGTTTTTGGCCTTTTGGTGTGTAATTGGAAATCTTCAGTCAAGACTTCAGTGATAGAAGGTGAAAAATCCTTCCTGGGTCTTTTCTCCTTGGGAACTTGTGGTGTAGTAGTCTTTGAGATGATGACCGAAGGATCCTGATGTTCTATCTCAACCAGAGTGTTCGCCTCCCATTCTGTTTGATTTGCGAACTTCTCTATATCGGGCTTGGGTGTATGAACATATGGGACATTTTTATTTTTAATCCTCATCTCAGAAATTGTCCCGCATTGATCATAGTAGCAACGAATGACAAGTACGATAGGGTGACGTGGAGGGTGTTGATTGGGAATTTACCATGATGAAGGGACTTGTAACGTGTGAACAGGGGGGAAGTGGACTGACTAAGTTATGAGATGTGATCTTTAGGGAAAAAAGTGGAAAATGATGTCATGGGACGACTGGGGGTATGTCAGAAAATAATGAGCAGTACGTGGTGGGAGTCTGTACCAATGGATTCCTGCCACGTAGAGAAAAGGGCCCGCCAGAAAACCACTCCATTCCAGACCCCCCCCCATCATTAAAAGCAAACCGGTCGGGGGGGGTCCGAAAAATACACCAACCATCCATCGATGCATCTGTCGTTGGATTGTAGATCTGAGCGCGATGTTTAACCAACATTTTGGAACCCCCCCCCCCCCCCCCCCCCCCCA
>ML785583.1:350864-379471 GCA_009831015.1 Picea engelmannii
AAAAGAATAACAGTTGGGGGGGTCCAAAATTCAATCTCAACCATGGATCTAGGCGCCAACGCCACAACCGCTCAGATGCACACCTTCTTTATACATGATTCTGAACCCCCCCCCCCCTTACCGTTAAAGGTAGAATGGTCGGGGGGGTCCAGAAAAACTTATCAACCGTAGATCTCAGCACCAGCACCTCAGTCGTTCATCTGTGCGTTGTCTTTAATCTGTGAGCGCAAACTCATTTTTTCTTTGAAAACTTAGGATAAGCGCTTTAAGTGGGTTTGTCCAAGATTTCCCTGTTTTTATCACCATGGGGTTAGACATTCAACTTTCAAACATCAAAGATAGGGTTCAACATCGATCATCATGCATTTTTTATTGAGATAAAGCAAACTACCCTATGCTCTAACCTAATTACCTATGACATTTAGCCCAGATTAAACTGTTGGACTAAGAAATTACTCTATCCTGGGGTTATTTGACCAAGATTAGGCAGTTTGGTCAAATTTATTCACTAGCTAACCTAATTTGCTTGGCTAAGATTAAACAGTTTAGCCTAGCTTATTCACTACTCCTATCAACATCAATTTAAAGGACATGGCCATGCTTAAACTGTATGGGCCAAGTCATTGTTATTGCATGGGGCTTTATTTAAATTTCTTGTATGCCCTCTTTTATTCTTTTTCTTTCTTTTCTTTTTCTTTTTCTTTCTTTTCTTTTTTCTTTTTCTTTCTTTTCTTTTTTCTTTTCTTTTTCTTTCTTTTCTTTTTTTTTCTCAAATTATTTGCAGAATGAAAAATCATTTGACAACCAAAACAATAAAAGGATAAAATTTCCATTCACCAGTTGATCCTATAAATTATAGGGTTATAACAGCAACTCCACTTGGGGATGGTACTCTCCTTGTGAAGTGCCAAGAATTTTGTTTTATGATGTTCTGAAAAACTTTCTCCACAGTTGCCTTTGTTGTTTGATTTGTTTTATTTTTGAAAGTTTGATGACAATGTTCAGTGGCTTAGGGCCTTCTCTATGGGCTTCAACCATCTGATCAAAATTATTCACTGAAAAACTTGTAATCACAATAAAATGATTTGTACAATGGAAAGGTGTGACTTAAGGTCCCTACTGAGGAGGTGAGTAGTGCTTCAACATTCTGCCATTCACAGGTCCTCCTGGTATATTGGTCCCATCGTTGTCATTGAGCAGGAAAGCATTATTTCCTCTAAATGCATGAATTATGTAAGGTCCCTTCCATAGACTGTCGAATTTTCCATGCTTCCCCTTATCTTCATTTCGGGCATCCCATCTCAGAACCAGGTCACCTAGCTCAAAGTCATCTTCTTTAGTTCTTTTATCAAAGATCCTTTTTATGCTCTCCTGGACAACCTGATTTTTGTTGTATACTTCTTCTCTAGACTGTTGCAAGTGGATCATCTGGTTTATCCTTCTTTGGGAATTGTTCGGCTTAGCTTGCATCTCTCGTAGAAGTTTCATGACAGGAACCCCTAAGGAGGTAAGAAAATTTGCTTCAATGCCATAGACCAACTGATATGGAGACATACCAATTGACCTCTTGGTGGTCAGTTTGTCGGCCCATAGTGCGAAAACCAGCTTGTTATGCCAAGACTTTTTGTTTTCTTCCAACGTCTTCTTAATAATGTTCACCAAAGTTTTATTGGATGACTCCGCCAGCCCATTTCCCTGAGGGTAATAAGCTGTGGAATGTCCCAAACCGATATGATACTGGTTGCAAAAATTTATGAGCTTCTTGGATCAGAAAGAAGTTGCATTGTCAGTTATAATTTTTCTTGGACACCCAAAACGAGACAAGATATTATTTTCTAAAAATTTAATAATGACAGAATCAATAGCTTGCCTACTTGGTACAACTTCGATCCATTTTGTGAAATAGTCTGTAGCAGTAAGAATCCACCCGTGTTGGCCCGAAGAGGGGGGATGTATTTCTCCAATAAAGTCTAATCCCCATTGCTGGAAAGGAGCTTCAATAGAGATTGGTTTCAGGGGAAAAGGGAGGAGCTTCTTTTTTCCCTCGAACACTTGACATTTATGACACGAAGTCACCTTCTGATGCACATAAACAAATAGTGTAGGCCAATAGAACCCAGCTTTGAGGATTTTATTAGTTGTGGTCTTCTAGCTCATGTGACCACCACAGTCTCCTGCATGAAAATCCTGCAATACTTTGTCAGCTTCATCCTTTAACAGACAATTCAACAAAATACCTTCAGGATCCTTCCAATAAAGATTGCTTTCTAGAATGCAAAAATTTAGTGCTTTCAATTTCAAAAACCTAGCTTTAGTTTTGGTCAGACCAGGGAAAGCTTGTAAGTTATGCAAAACAAATATCAGGTCTGCGTACCATGGAGAGTTCATAAATACCTCTTTCACGCTTGGAGTCGCCTGCTCTCCCTATTCATCTATTGCAGCTAAGAAATTAATATCAAGAGCATGGAAATTGGATTATGCCATTAACTTTGCTAGACCTTGACCTTTAATTAGTTTAGTAGGCTTAATCTCTATGTCATACTCCATAATGATAGCAATCCATTTTCCTCTTATGCCATCTGGATTGTCCTAAGTTAAAATATCCTTCACTACTGCGTTCGGAACGTATGCGATGGTGTGGGAATGGAGAATATATACTCTAAAATCCTTTATGTCTTTTACCAGGGCAAAAGCTTGTTTCTCCATTATTTTATAATTCAAAGCAGCATCTCTTAAAGATTTACTGAAAAAGGATATGGGTTGTTCATACCCTTCGTTGTTTTTCTGTAGTAATATTGTTGCAATGGTATGTTCAAAAGCAAAAGAAAAAAGGTAAAAATCCTTGGTGAGGTCAGGACTGATCAAGACCGGAGCTTGTGTGAGTGCATGTTTAACTTGTTCAAAAGACTGCTTGGATTCAGTGTCCCATTTTATTTTTGTGTCTTTTTTTAACATGTTGGTGATGTTCCTGAGAAGCTCAGCCAGGTTAGGTATGAATCTTCTCAGAAAGTTTATTTTTCCAATGAAAGATTGTAACTCTTTGATATTCCTTGGGTGTTCCAGTTTCTAAATGGCTTCTATTCTACTGGGATCTATCTTAATTCTGTCCTTAGAGATTATGTGCCCCAATAGTTTACCTTCCTCTAATCCGAAAAGGCTTTTCTTAAGATTTAGAGAAATCCCAAATTTCCTGCATTTCTCAAACACTCGTCTGAGATGTCGTAAGTGCTCTTCATCGGAATGGGAATAGACAGTTACGTCATCCAGATAAATGACAATAAACCTGCCAAGTTCTTCCACAAAAGCAATGTCCATCGCTCTTTGGAAAGTGGCCCCAACGTTCATCAAACCGAAAGGCATTTTCATGTACATGAAGGTACCCCAAGGTGTTGTGAAGGTTGTTTTCTCTTGGTCATCTGGATGAACGAGAACCTGGTTATAGCTTAAGAAACCATCCAATAAGGAGATTCGACTGGATCCAACTACTTTTTGTAATATGTGGTCCATTTTTGGCAGTGGGTAGTTGTCCTTTAGGGAAACCTTGTTCAGGTTTTGGAAATCAATGCAAAGCCTAATTTTCCCAGTTTTCTTTCAAGTCAGGACCAGATTTGAAACCCATTTGGAAAATCATAAAGGAACTATGATTTTAGCATCATACATCTTTTTGATTTCTTTTTCTATCAGGGGAGGTATCTTGGGATTGATTCTCCTAAGTTTTTGTCTGAAAGGTTTTTTATCTCCTTTTATCGGGATCCTATGTTGAATGATGCTTGTGTCATAAGATTTTAAGTCTTCATAACCCCAAGCAAACACGTCTACATATTCCTTGAAAAGTTTAATGTATTTGAGTTTCTGCTCAGGGGGTAAAGATTTGGAAAGTTTTACCATCTTGGGTTTCTCTTATGTCCCTATGTTACAGTCTTCAACCTCTTTACCACTGGCTTCAATTTTAAGTTTTTTAGCTACATCATTAAAATCAAATAAGTCTTCTAATGGAACTAAACCCCTAGGTAAAACATTACTCTTTAAATGCAAAACATCAGAATCTATCTCATCTTCGCCTGATTCTTCTGAATCTATTTTATTTACACTATTATTTCCAAAAACAAATTTATTTACATTTTCATCATCGTTTTCTAAGTCTATGTTTGTACATTCGAAATCGTTTTTACATTGTAGAAAATCTTCAATTTGGTCATCTTTCCCAAATACCTTCCAGTATCTGATGTTGTCTAGGACAGTCGGTCTACACTTTTCCTCCACTGTGTACGTGCGAGTGGAGCTAAACTGTATCTTGCGTGTAGTTGCTGACGTAGCTAAACCATCTGCTAAAATGTTCTGTCCCCTGGGCATCACCTGCAAATCAACTTCAGTGAAACATTGAAGGACATCCAAAACAATGTTTCTATAAGCTCTAAGCCTGGGATGTTTTGCTGCATACTCACCTTTAATTTGTTTGATAATTGATTCAGAATCACCTCTTACCATGATTTGTTTGGCACCAACCTTCTTTAGTAGTTTTAGGCCGAGCATCAAAGCTTCGTACTCGGCTATGTTGTTAGTGCATTGAAAATTCAGTTTGTAAGAATGGTTTTCCGAATACATGGATTTGTGATTGTGCAACCAAACTCTTGCTCCAACTCCATCTTTGCTTACAGCTCCATCGAAATCCATGCTCCAAAAATATGTTGGCAATTCTTCACTTATTACGAGTTTCTTCCCTTTTGCCTCAGTGATTTCTTGACCTTCGTTCGGGTCAAATGTATCTTCTTCCAGCTGAGCGATTTGTTCTCCCATATCGTTGTCGTTATACATGATGAAGGAATCTAGATAAAATTGAGCAGAGTAAAGAGGATAATTATGGGGCTTTTCCTGGCTGCTGACCATATATTTCATCAGTGTCTCTCTGTACAGTATTCTTTGTTGCCCAAAAACTGGGATGGTGGCATATGACATATCCAACTGCAACATGCCTTTCAACTTGGCCTCCCAAGACCTGGACAGTAACATACCATATTTCAGGGGAATGTCTGCGACTACAACATCCATAACCATGTTTTTTGCTGGAATCTGAACTAGGGTGATACATAAGTCCTTGATCAACCCGATGCATCTGACTTTGCTGGAGTCAAAAGAGTGTAAATCCTTGTAAGGTCTGGTGACCTCGAGTCCCAGTTTTTCCATCAGTGCTTTAGGCATCAGGTTATGGGAAGCACTCGAATCTAACATAGCATTGTGTAAAATCAGGTCATGTATATTAAGGCTGATGTAAAAAGGAGCGACAACACCAGTGTCAGTCTGACCATCAACTTCAGGGCCAAACAGGAGTTCAGGTTGATCATCGGTAAGATTTATCGTGTCCAAATGATTCGTCGATCCAACGGTTAAAGCCTTCATGCCTATATTAGGCTCAATGCTCAGCACTTTGATCACCTGTGATCGATAAGCGTTCTTATAAATCAACTCATAAAGGGGGATGGGAATTTTCAATTTGGCTAATTCCCCTTTGAGGCTGAAAGGAGTAGGTGATCTGCTTTGGCTCAGCAATTATGATCTGTCCACCCTAGTTTTTTGGGCGGAAGTATTTGGTTGGTTGGTTGATGAAACCTCAGTCTGCGTTGATCTTTGTAAAATGGTAAGGTTTCTTTTTGCTAGAGTTTTAGCATTACCTTTCTCGGGGGTCTTCTTGGTAGAAGGCTCACTAGCTTTCTTAGTTTCAACTGTTTTCTTCACTTCGATTACCTTTTTTGGGGAATTTTCATCTGTCTTTTTACATCGCAGATTGTACTGCCTGTGTACCTCCATAATGGCATTTTCAAATGCCTGTTGTTTGGTCTCTTCGACTTCCTCACTCAAGTTTGTTTGAGAAAGAAGGAAAATTTCTTGCTCTTCCTAAGTAAGGAAAATGGCTTCGTTATCATGAATGCCCATGAGGTTTATGTGTGTGTCCTCTAATTCTTCAATTACCTCTTCACCTTCATCGGCATAATTTTCCTGTAGGGGTCGTCTGATTTGTTGATCAGGACCCCTCTGTTCTCTTTGATCCCTAGGATCTCTCTTCCTGATTTGAGGAGGATTTCTTCTGAAGTTAGGATTATGAATTTTGGGAGCCGGTTGGTTTTCTCTAGGAGGATTTCTTTCGGCTACAGTAAGTCTCTCCATCATCCTTTCCATTTCTCTAGCTAAGGAATCCAATTTGGCATCAGAAGAAGATGTGGAGGGTTCCTCTTTAATCGTGACTCTCCTCTCCATCCTCTGTCGTGCCCTTTTAGCCAGCAGGTTGGCCTCTACACTTATTGTGCTTTTCTGCATGTCCTCCAAGGTGGTGGAGTTTATTTCCCTTAGATGATACGGCATATCAGCGTCGAAACCATTAGGGAATTTCATTAGTGCCAAACCTTGTGGGGGTTTAATATCGATTGGAATCGCATTGTACAGATTGTTGAAGTGAGTGCAGTAATCTTGTACTGTCTCTCCTTGATTCCTTCTGATGTTTTCGTATTCTGACAAGATCTGGAGAAAACTTCTTTGAAACATTGTAAGGTCGACCACTGAAGCAGAACGTAATCCTTTGTACCATTTCTTGACATCCCCAATCAGACTCTGCGCAAAAAGTCTCATTTGAACGTCAGCTTCATCCACTTCCTGTAAGTCAAAAAGTCATTCATTTTATCAACGTGTTGTTGTGCGTTCAAGGGCCCTGTACCATCGAACTGTGGGAGTCTCGTTTGATAGTCCTAGGGCATGTCATGTAAAGGTGAAACCAACACCAAGGGAGCATATATGGCCACCATGATAGGTGGAGGGGGTGGGACAACAACCTGAATGATAGGTGGGGCGGTGGCAGAAAATGAGGAGGATGAGGGACTAGCTGGCACAGAGCGAGCGGTTTGAGGTTTTGCAGTGGGAGATAGTATTTCAGGGGTCCGTGGTTGCAGGATGGTTGGATCTAAAATAGTTTCAGTCACAAAGCTATCAGATTTCGTTCTAAATAGGCTTTGTTCAAAAATGGTGTCAAAGTCGAGATCTTGAAGGGCAACAAGTTCCTCTAGAAGAGAAGGGGACCTGTGAAGGGAACTATGACTCCCTGAACCTTCTGCAATGGTCTTCTTTCTGAGTAGCTATTCTGGATTATCAGTTGCCATCGCAAGTTCTGGGTCTGGGTGGGATCGAGTATAAACTCTTTTAGGAGCCAGATTTTTTAATTTTTATATGTTTTTATTTTTATGAATCCGAAATTACTATGTACAAGCATTTAACAACCTCTGAACATTATTTCTTTCTTAGATTTATAATTTGTTCAGAAACAAATTTTTCTTCTAGGGAAAGAAACCGTGGGGTTGAGTGTTTGTTCAGTTCCCCAGTCGAGTTGCCACTATGTTAATGCTCTGTAAATTCCCAGAGGTTGTCAGAGTAGAAGAAATTTACAAGAGGTAACTTTATCCAACCACTTCAAAATTGGAATCTAGCCCTACCAGCTTCAGAGAGGGATCTCTCTGTATGATTTAGCTATGTTTTAACTTTGAGATATTAGGCTAGTTAAACAAAATATGATTTAATGGTTTATTGTTGTTTTTGTTGAGTTGGATGAAAAAGGGTTTTACACCTCTATTGGGCTATGGGGTCTGTATTATAAAGATAGAGGTCTAAACAGAAATTAAAAGATTCCTTTCACAGGGCAAGATAATGCATTCATTGGATTCTTTAGCAGTAAAGTGATGAATAGCAGAAAAGACGAGAATATCAATTAAAGTAAAGAAGCATTTAAGAATTTCTTCACTGTAATATCAGAAAGATAAACATTAAGATCTTTCAAAGCCAGAAACAGGGTATACAAAGATAAATCCTGCAACATGCGCTACTTTTAAAAGATTAGATTAGAAAGCAATATAACAACTAAGGGAGAAAAACATTTAACATAGAAATGAAAACATCACCAATGAATAACACGCGAGAATCCTGTGAAACGTCTCTTTGTATTACTGGAAGTTCTCTTGATAAAAATTACAGTCTTTCTAGCTTACAGGGCATAAAGATCAACCCTCGGTACTTCAAAGTTTGAAGTATTTATAACCAAAAATTACATACGATCCTGTCATTAAAGATCAGGACGTGGAAAATTCTAAATTTAGCTAACTAACTCAACAAGATACAAAAATTTAGGAACTGTTTGATGATGTGTTGAAATCTTCATGCTGATTTATGGGGTAAACCGTTGGTGAGTCCTCTGCACGACCTCGTCTGATTGGATAGATGAATGGACTTGGACACCTCATCTCCTACTCAATCAGATTGCATAACTCTTCCCATCAAAGGTTACTAGGAATGACGACTTTGAGTAGTCTTCGGTATACTTCATCCATCTCTGTATACTTGGCAAAAGTTGGCTTGACGATGAAAATGTATTGGATCTCATGTTGTATGATGATGTCTGACTATAAAGCTTCTAAAAATGCCTTGCCTGTGATACTACCCTGTATTCCTGAGAATTTCGAACTATCTTTAGCCACGGTGGCTAGTTTCATTTTATAATTAGAAAGTGTCATTAACTTGTGATTTATGACCCTTAAGCCAGGGAGGCCTTTCTTCTGCAGTGCTTCAATTTTGCTGAAAAATCTTTGAACTCCTATATCCATAGTTTGGACTTTTTCCTCCAGTTGTAGCATCAATCCTCTTTTGGTTAGGACTCTCTTGACCTCGAGGATGGTTTATTTCATATCTTCAATTTTCAAATCCTCTAACTCTTCTCTGGTTTTTGAATTCAGGAATTTAATGATCTCAGTGGCTTCTGCGGGCATCTCTCCCAATTCTCCTCTTATTTTCTCAATCGCCTGCTTGCTTCTTTGCACCAGTTTGTTCTGCTCAAACATGATTTGTACCATAGGCCATATTTCATTTATGGATTTGGTGATATCCATCCAAACACTTCCCTTGACCTCAGCAAGTGTTTTTCCTGCCACTGTTTGCTTTTGAAGCTGTTGCAATTCCAGTTTGAGATTGTCTGATGTTTGTTTCTCCTTGGAGTAGCTGGTTTGGTAAGAAGACTTGAGTTCCTGAAGGTTCTCAACCTCCTTTTTAAGTCTGCTAATCTATGTCTCTTGCAGATTCATCTCTTCCATGGATTTTTCCAATTCTACTGTCTTCTCCAGAGCTGTCAGTGGAGTTGCTAAGGGAATTTCTGTTGAGGGGATTCTCATTGTAGATGTTGTGCTTACTCCTATGAGTGGAACTGTGCTCAATGGAATGACTTCCATAGGCTTTGATTGTTCCTTCTCTTTCACTAACGTTTCCAGTTCTTCTTCCATCTCTTTCAACTTTGCATTATGCTCCATGATCAACTTGAGCATCTCATCCTTTTCCCCTTTTGTCTCAGCTATCTCCTTTGCCTGTGCATCTTCCGTTGGTGGCAGTTTCAATTGTTTCCTCGGAGAGGCTATATAGACATTTTTCTTTTTAAACATCTCCTCGACTGCTTTCACGTATTCGTGGGCTTCTTAGGCAAAATTGTAGACATGATCTGCTTGTTGCTTGTGCTAAGAAGTGATCGATCATCTTTCATAGTTGCAGTGGATTGGATTTCCTTTTCACCAGCCGTGTCAGGTGTGTGACTGGTTTTTGTGCTTTTGGTGTGTAATTGGAAATATTCAGCCGAGACTTCGGTGATAGAAGGTGAAGAATCCTTCCTGGGTCTTTTCTCCTTGGGAACCTATGGTGTAGTAGTCTGTGAGATGATGACTGAAGGGTCCTATTGTTCTATTTCAACCAGAGTGTTCGACTCCCATTCTGTTTGATTTGCGAACTTCTCTATCTCGGGCTTGGGTGTATGAACATATGGGACATTTTTATTTTTAATCCTCATCTCAAAAATTGTCCCGCATGGATCATAGTGCCATATGAAACTAACCTGAAACTTCATTTCTTTCAAAAATTTGTCTGCTTCCTCCCCGACACCTAGGCTATTACAGATGAAAGACCCTATTTGCCCTTTAATTCTAAGTTGTTGTTTCTTTTTCAGAGACACAAAATGTATGTCATATAAGTTAATCATTTGCCTTATATACTCCAGGGCAAATATCCTCATGGGTACCTGGGAAATTTGTATGGAGCCAACTCACATCCATATACTCTGATCTCGGTGTGATTTTGGTAAAGATACCAGTCTCCAGTCTTTGCAAGGTCTGAGAGGTGTAAAATCCTCTGAATCTCCTCATTTATTCTTGGTTCAGGTCTACCACTGAGCATGCTCACCACAGGATAGTAGAACTACTCGATAAACTGTTTGAAACTGAACTCTGTCAAATTTTGTCTGAGTAGTGAAGTCCAATCCGTTACCGCCTACGGTCTTCTGTCCTTGTCCATTTTCTGCATTGAAAAGGAGAACCTGTCCGCTTGAAAGAAAGTGAACATGTAGGCCAGTATTGAGGAATACCGGAACATGCTTTCTGAGGCGAAATTTAAGAACTGCTCGTGAATATTGTTCGCCAGGAAAGTGTTGTAGTCGAACTGCGTGGTGGGTCTTTCTTCTGTGGAGAAAATGGATAGAAAACCCAATATGGGTTCATCCACCCATTGGTTGGAAAAATAACCCAGCAAAGCACAAAGGGACGAAATGATTTGGTTTCCCTTTACTGAGAACAGGGAGGAAGGGTATGGGGGATTTGTCTTGGGCAGCTGAGCAGCCTAAGGGAGGAAAAGCTCAAAATTCTGGGCTCTCTGAGGGAATGATAGTTTCTGGTACGGCTCCGTGATGACTTCGAGATTGAAAGGGGAGGTAGATTCAGTTCTGGGTATCTGCATCATCTGATCAATGGCCTTGGGTGTGATGAAGAAAAAAGTTTCTCCTGATGAAGATAGTATGGCTCTCTATTTGGGGATGTAATGAGCCTAGCATTTGAGGGCAAATTCAGAGAAATGGTGAACCTGGGGGAAAAGATACAGAGGAAGGTTGGATTCCCAGAGCCCAATTTCATCACTCTGATCTAAGAAAACATATTTTAGCCATGACTGCAAATTCGTGAAGTCAAATTTGCACCTGGTGTCTACGATTAAATGATCATTGTCGGCCAAATGGATCCTGTCGAGGTCGACAGGGGGCGAGAGGAAAGGATTTTCCTCGGTTTCTGCTTTCTTTGATTTTGGCACCATCACTGTGAAAATACCTGCAAGTCAAACAAAACATTAGTGGGGATGACTGTGGTTTTGGACGGTTGACTAAAATGGAGGGGAGACAGGGAAAAATTCTCTGGTGCGATGGACAAAGTAAACGGTGGGAGAATGAAGGAAAAAGGGTAGTTTTGAGCAGACGGATACCCGTTGGGCGCGGAAGACAAATCAGCAGGCTAACGGATAAGTTAGCCAGTAATAAATGGCCAACGGGTCCTTTAGAGCGTGAGATGGCAGGTAGCAACGAATGACAAGTACGTCAGGGTGACGTGGAGGGTGTTGGGAATTTACCATGATGAAGGGACTTGTAACGTGTGAACAGGGGGGAGTGGACTGACGAAGTTATGAGATGTGATCTTTAGAGGAAAAAGTGGAAAATGATGTCGTGGGACGATGGGTGGTATGTAAGAAAATGATGAGCGGTACATGGTGGGAGTCTGGACCAATGGATTCCTGCCACATAGAGAAAATGGCCCGCTAGAAAACCACTCCATTCCGGACCCCCCCCCCCAACCATTAAAAGCAGAACAGTCGGGGGGGGTCCGGAATTCAATCTCAACCGTGGATCTAGGTGTCGACGCCTCAGCTGTTCAAATGCACGCCTTCTTTATACATGATTTCAAACCCCCCCCCTTATCGTTAAAGGTAGAACGATCGGGGGGTCCGAAAAAACTTATCAACCGTAGATCTCAGCACCAACAGCTTAGTCATTCATCTATGCACTATCTTTAATCTGTGAGGGAAAACTCATTTTTGCTTTGAAAACTTAGGATAAGCACTTTAAGTGGGTTTGTCCAAGCTTTCCCTATTTTTATCACCATGGGGTTAGACATTCAACTTTCAAACATCAAAGATAGGGTTCAACATCGATAATCATGCATGTTTTATTGAGATAAAGCAAACTACCCTATGCTCTAACCTAATTACCTATGAAATTTAGCCCAGATTAAACTGTTGGACTAAGAAATTACTCTATCCTGGGGTTATTTGACCAAGATTAGGCAGTTTGGTCAAATTTATTCACTAGCTAACCTAATTTGCTTGGCTAAGATTAAATAGTTTAGCCAAGCTTATTCACTACTCCTATCAACATCAATTTAAAGGACTTGGCCATGCTTAAACTGTATGGACCAAGTCATTGTTATTGCATGGGGCTTTATTTAAATTTCTTTTATGCCCTCTTTTATTCTTTTTCTTTCTTTTCTTTTTCTTTTTCTTTTTTTTCTTTTTTCTTTTCTTTTTCTTTCTTTTCTTTTCTTTTTTTCTCAAATTATTTGCAGAATGAAAAATCATTTGACAACCAAAACAATAAAAGGATAAAATTTTCAGTCACTAGTTGATCCTATAAATTATAGGGTTTTAACAAGAAGGACCTGGCAATTTCTCTGGTGGACGTAGCCCACACTAGGTGAACCACATAAATATGTGTCTCTATTGTATTGTGTATCTTCTGTGTTTTGTTTCCGCATTTGTTTTATTTTATTGCTCCACGGTCCTGTTTTTCTAACAAGGACGATATGTTGGAAAAAGTCAAGCGGTCTGCGGAGGAGGAGATGTGAGGAAGAGCACTAAGGAAGTGGTAGAGGATCGAGTCCATGCAATAAATTATGAGAGGCATAGAAGAGTGATTGCCTCCACAAAGCACAACCTCCGCAAAATTTTAATTGTGGAAGTTTGCATATGTACTTTGCCAATTAAATTGTTTCTTGATCATAACAACCGCACCAGTGTGATTTCAATCGTGTTGGTTCACTATAAATAGTATAGCACACATGTATATTGTGTTTTTTCAAATCATGTTGATGTTGTTGTTGTTTAATTTATAAAATGTATTATAAGTGCGCTAATGCTTTCTTTGTTTTTAAATTAAATTTAAGATGTATCACTCATTAGAATTTGGAATTTCGATATAATATTTAACTTTAGTTTTATGAAATCATTTACTTTGGATTGTAATTGAAAAAACTTATAACCATTAATGCCATATAATGTTTAATTCTTCTTCAAGGTAAATTGTTTTTTGTCTAGCAAGATAAAATATGTTGATTAAACATGTTTATAAAGAAAAATTACTCTTGTGAAATGTTGTTTTCTCATTTATTTGATTGATAATGTTATAATAATTGTTAAAAATCAATTTATTATTTGGGGGCGATGGGTTATGCCATTGTTTTCTCAACTGCAGTCTGTGACTGCAGTTAGACTCTTATGGTTCACAGTCTTTTCCCCAAACCTAGCGATCAGGTCTTAAGCACGGTGGTTTGCCCGGAGGTCCTCAGACGGTTCTTCTCCCCATAATTTTTTCAGTGCAGAGTTGTAGCTTCTACGGTGTTTCCCCCCTTAGGTTTTGGCTTGGACATAGAGAAGTGAACGTGTAGAGTCGAAAAGTCACCATGGAGAAGCTATCAGACCACATGGCCACTAGAGGGGAACATCAAAGTGGGGAAGTCTTTTGGTTGGAAACAGGTGGAGGTCTGGGGTTTCACGCAGAGGAGGAAACCTCTCTCAGTCAAGCTCTGCACCCGGATCCTGACGTATATTTACCTTCACTTTCTGGTAAGTTGTCCCTTTTTTTTCCCCCTTTGAGGAATGAGAATTATGAAGGTTGTTTCAGGGCTTTCCCAAAGTTTTTTTCTTCTGGTCATCTTGACTCTGAAGGAAGAATTCCTCCCTCTCTTATCCCTCTAGATGATTTAGCTTTAGACTGGATCTCTCAGGAAGAAGGAGGGTTTATCCTCTCTCTACCCCTTTCTAGTTCAGAGAACGCAAGATGTGGGTTATTACCTTACAGGTCAAATGTCTGCCTAGACATAGGTGTGGAATGGGTAGCTCGACGAGCTTTCACTCACGACTCGTTGGCTTACCGGAGGACCCGACCAAAACAAACTCCTCCAAGGGATTTTTCTCAGACCTCCTTGACGTTGAAGAGAAAAGGGGTTTCATCCAGGACATAGGGGGTTTGTTACTATTAACACAAAGGACTTCAGCCATCTCAGAAGGTTCTTGGGAACAAAGGAGAAAAACCAAAAGAAAGGTGGGGAATCTCATGCTTGGGGAATAGGTAGGTATGAACATTGTTATTCAATTGGAAAACCAGACCCTAGTTGGGAGGTCTAGCGACAGATCCTTTACGCACAAAACCATCATCGACTGGGCGCATTTGGCTTAGAAAGAGCATCTTGGCTACGTCCCATAGATCATTGAATTAAACAAGAACTAGTTTGCCTTCAACTTTATTCAACCAGATCATGAAAAATGGGTTCTAGGAAAAAAATGGAGTGTCAACAACTCCCCTCTTTTCTTAAAACCTTGGAACCCCCTTTTTTATGCCAGCATAGAAAAATTGGATAAAATACCAGTTTGGGTCCGTCTCCCAGCACTGTCGCTACAGTTTTGGACCTTGGACTACTTCAAATCCATAGGAAATTTCTTGGGGGATTTCTTAGAAGAAGATTTATCCTTTAAAGAGACAAAACAAAGGAAAGTAGCAAGGATTCTAGTCAATTTGAATGTTAGAGAAGGACTAGGCGAAGAAATTGATTTAAGTTGGGGAAGATATACTCATTCACAAATTTTGGACTATGAAAACATATTGTTTAGATGTTGTCGATGCCATCAGTATGGGAACTTGGTGATGAATTTTCATCTGCCTTTAAGAACTAGAGGAAGATCTCATTACTATGATAAAGGGAAGAAAGTGACTCATGAAGAGGAAAGCATACACACATGTACTATAGATGTTGAAGCTCAAGAGTCAACGATCTTAAAGTAACCTTTAGTTGATCCCAAAGAAGTTTGTCAGCAAGATTGACTTGATACTCTAGTTCGACAAGTGGAGGAAGGATCCAAGCCTAAAAGTCTTATCAAACATGGCTCGGGAAACACAAGGAATCTGGTCATGGGTAATCCTTTAACCCTTTCTCCCCCTATTACTATTTTAATTAAAAATCTTACTCTAGAAGGAAATGAGTGGTTGGAGGCTCTCAAAAAACTGTCCATTAATACCAGTCCTCCTCCACAGATTGAGAGAGGCAAAAACCCTTACAAGGAAGGTTCCCCCTTGGGTGACCCACCCTCCCCAAAGCGACTATGTTGTGTTGAAGATGACTCTTCGTCATCCTCCCTTTCCACCAAGACTACGACAACTCGTTATTTTCTTATATCACAGAAGGAAACCATACCCTCTAGAGGGTTGGGAAAGGAAGTGATCACGTATTTTGATATAGGAGGTCGTGGGAGAAAATCAATGATATCAAAAGTACAATTGAAAGCCAAGATAGACCTTATGGCCAGAAAACAACAATTGATTGAAAGGGAACTTAGAGCAACGAGACCCCAGGGAAAGGTTCTAGGATGAAGTGCATGTCTTTCAACTGTAGGGGTTTGGCAGGTGCCCTCAAAAAACCAACCTTGAAAAGGGTGATTTATTCAGAACACCCTGGAGTTTTACTCCTACAAGAAACCTTGGGAGTAGGTGAAGAGGTAAAATCTCGTCTGGAGCAGCTACTCCCTGGATGGAAGTTCGAAACTCTAGATGCCTTGGGAAGATCTGGGGGTTTGGAAACAAGATGGAACACCCAGACAATTCAAGTCATAAATGCCTAGGGTATGGACTCGGGTCTTGGAATTACTATTCTGGCTCCAGAGTTGAAGGAAGACCTTCATATTGTAAATTTCTATGGCCCTTATCAGAAGAGAAAACCTTCCTGGGACTCTCTTTTTGCTAAATCCTTTCTAAATTATCACTTGGTGATCTTAGGGGGAGATTTAAACCTCTCCCTGGGGCATTCAGAAGTGTGGGGGGGACATGCTAGATCTGACCCTCTGGTTGATTATTTCAGTGAAAAATTTATTGAATGCAAACTATCGTACCTTGAACCCATTTTGCTCAAACCAACCTGGAGAAATAATAGGGTAGGGGATGAAGGAGTTGCTAAAAGGTTGGATCGCTTTTTGATAGTTGTTTCCCTTTTGGAAAAACAACTAACTTTAAAATAGTGGATCGGGTTTGGGGGTATCTATGATCATTACCCGATCTTCTTGGAATATAGAAAGGGAACTAAGAAGCCAGTTGGTCCTTTCAAATTCAACAAGACTTGGTTGGAAGATGACTCTTTTCTTAATCTTGTAAAAGAGAATTGGATACCCTTCCAGCAGGAAAGCATTCAGATGGCAGCCTTTCAGTTTGCAGAAAAACTGAAAAGGATAAAAAAGGCAGTAAAACCCTGGGCCTCCCAAAAAAGAAAAAATGAGGAAAAGGAATTAAAATAATTGAACTGGAGCTACAAATAT
Source organism: Picea engelmannii (assembly GCA_009831015.1). NCBI lineage: Eukaryota > Viridiplantae > Streptophyta > Pinopsida > Pinales > Pinaceae > Picea > Picea engelmannii. The sequence continues at coordinate 367,320 of ML785583.1, forward strand.
TTTATGAAGAAGAAGAGCGGGGGGGGGGTTGTTACTCCTATGTCAAAAATTACACTACTATGCCTAGAGAAGAGAAGAAACAAACTACTCAAGGAAAAGGAAGATTCTTGGAGACTAAAAAGTAAAGTTATCTGGCTGGAAAGTGGAGATGAGTATACAACGTTTTTCCAAGCTTTTGCCAAAGGAAGAAGGAATGTCAATACCATTTGGCAGTTGAAGGACTCTGCAGGAAATTTGGAAAACACCTTTTAAGGTACGACAAGACTAGGGAAAATTTACTTTCAAAACCTTTTCAAAGAAGAGAATCAAGCATCTATAGAAGAAGTGGTACAAATGGCTCAACTTTTTCCCAGATTTGTAAATGAAGCAGAAAATCGACTCTTGATGGAAGAAGTAATGGAAAAATAACTCTTAGAGGTTCTTCATAGCTTTCAAAAAGACAAAATCCCAGGTTCATATGGTTGGACTATCGAATTATTTATGGGTTTTTATGAGATTCTAGGACAAGACTTGCTAAATATGATAGAGGACACCGGGACATTAGGACGAATACCACAAAATCTAAACTCTACCTTCTTATCACTTATTCCAAAAACAGATAATCTGGAGACCTTGAATGACTTTCGCCTAATCTCACTATGTAACTATGCCTATAAAATTATTTCAAAAGTAATTGCAAGAAGGGTAAAAAGAATACTCTTAGAAAGAATCTCGGAAGAACAGTTTGGATTCTTGGAAGGAAGACAAATTCATGAAGCCATAGGTATAGCACAAGAATGCCTTCACAATATGAAGACAAGGAAATTAAAAGGTGCAGTGCTAAAAATTGATCTCTCCAAAGCATATGATAGAGTAATTTGGTTGTTTATTCGATTATTACTTACACATTTGGGTTTTGCAGTCCCTTTCATCAACTAGGCCATGAACTATCTTACTACGGCCTCTTTTGTTGTTCTTATTAATGGCTCAGCTTCTTCCTTTTTTCCTTCGGAAAGAGGTTTAAGACATGGATGTCCATTATCACCCCTACTTTTCCTCTTAGTTGTTGAAGGACTCAACATAGCTATCTCGGAAGCAAAAAGACTGGGCTCTTTCTCCGGAATCAAAATCTCTCAAGCTCTGCACCTCACTCACCTTCTCTTTGTGGATGATGTATTAATTTTTAGTGGAGGATCCAGAAGGGAGGCAGAGACCTTAAGGAACATTCTTACTCTTTTTTCCAAAGCAACAGGAATGAAAATGAATGAAGGAAAATTTGCCCTCGCTACAAATTTACTCTCTTAAGAAGAAGGTCAAACTCTTAGGCTTTACTTCCCCTTTGAGGAAAATAAATTAGACGATGGACTAAAGTACTTGGGTTTTTTACTAAAACCAAATTACTACAGAAAAGAGGATTGGAAGTGGCTTTTGAAGAAAATGGATAAAATAATAAACACCTGGATCCATAAGTGGATTTCACGCGTGGGTAGACTGGTTCTGGTCAAGTCAGTTTTGGAAGCCATCCTTGTTTACTAGATGTCCATCTCTTGGATCCCAAAAGGAATTCTGGAAGCAACAAGAAAACTCACCTCTAAATTTATGTGGAGTGGTAAAAAGGAATCACATGTAATCCCATGGGTCCGTTGGGAAAAGATTGTTGTTCCAAAGGTTCTTAGAGGATGGGGCCTGAAAAATATTTCCTCTTCTCCAAAGCTCTTACGAACGAGGGAGGCTGGGGTATTCTAAACTCCACTAATCTGTGGACAAAAGTAGTAGTACAAAAATAAATTGAACTGATTCCTATGGAGATTTGGATCAGAAGCCCACAAAAATCTATAAAAGGCACCTCGGTGATTTGGAAAGCGATTATAAACGCTTTCTCGGTCATAGAAAATGGATTAGCTTGGAATATAGGTAATGGCCAATGCTTCAAACTTGGGAAATATCCTTGGCCAGGCAGTAAAGGACAATATATACTCTCAGATCAGCTTATCCAACATTTGAGCACAGTGGGTATTGAATCTTCAAACAACCTTGTTGATCCAAGACTTACCACTTTATGGTCACAAGGTTGGAAGGAAGCTAGCGGGTTGGGATTAAGCAATGATGAAGTAATTGAATTGGAAAGGTACATAAATTTATTAAAGATATCCTAGATTAGGCTCAGGGATTGTGAGGATGAACTGATTTGGGACTTGACACCTTCAGGGTTCTACACTCCAAAGTTGGGATATTTAAAATTAAACTCAAATTTGGCTCAACGAGAGACTGTATGGTGGTGGGGAAAGCTTTGGAAGCTAAATTGTCCATCTAAAACAAGATTATTTATGTGGAATATCTTAAACAATAAAGTACTGACTTGGAATATTCTACAGAATAGGAATTTCTCTGGCCCAGGATGGTGTACCCTCTGCAAATCTGAAGAAGATATTATTGTAAATCTATTTCTAAATTGTAGTTATACCATAAAAGTGTGGATTGAAGTTTCCATACTTTTAGACCAACTTTGCAGCTGGTCGGGGTGAGATCTGGAACAATCTTGGAAATTTTGGTGGACTTCCGAAGTTTACAAAAGCCTTAGAGGTTTACCACTTTTGATCATTCGGGGAGTTTGGTTGGCTCGAAACTCTCTTATCTTCAAAGGAGTTCCTTTGGCACCGGAGATCACAGCGGCCAAGAGTTTACCTATTTTTTCCTCTCTACCCCCCTAGAAGATTAGATTCAAATCTAGACAGTCACAGGAGGTCGATATTGACAAATCTTCTCCCTGGGCGTTTTTTGATGGGGCTTCTCAACACAATCGTTGTGGGGGAGGAGGAATCCTCTTTCTTTCAGAATCTCACTATTACTCTATGACATTTGGGTTTGGGACGGGAACAAACAACTATGTTGAACTAATGAGCCTCAAACTTCTCATTTCCTTCACCATTGAAAAGGGTTGTCACTCCTTAAATGTCATAAATTGGATTAAAAGCACACAAAGATGCACAAAAACAAGACTCGTTACCTTAGTGGAAGATGTTTTTCGATTACAAACATCATTTGACTCACTTATTTTCCAACATGTCTACAGGGAGAACAATAAAGAAGCGGACCGGAGGTCGAAAGAGGGGGTTCATCTGGCTATGGACCAATGGAAAGTAATAGAATACAAAAATGATCAAGCCCAGGAATATCTGCACCAATCCTTTTTGGAATGATCTCATTTACAACCCAATACAGATTCAAAATATCATCTTTGTATACAAATTGTAACGAATACATATGAACACTATGCACAAAACAGTCCAACTTAGGGACTCGCTGAGCTACATACAGTAGCATTTGAGTACATAATCCTTAAAGGGAATAGAAGATTTTTTGAAGACACAACTGTAGAAATATAACTTGAACTACATCAGTAGCAATTAGGCTATAGACTCCAATGTAACAGGAATACATCAAGAGGTGTATATGCAAAATGTAATTTTGTTCTCAAATGATGAAATAAAATTACGATTTTTTTCTTTGGAATTTATTTTTATAATAATTGTTCATAATTAAATTTAGAATTGTTATATTTAAAAATATATATATTATAATCATAATTACTAAATATGAAAATGAAATTATTAATAATAATGAATTTTAAATATAAATTTTAAAAATATATATAATTATTAAATATGAAAATGACTTCATTAATAATAATGAATTTTAATATACACAATTTGTTTTAAACAACTTTATGATTTTTTGCTCCAACACCAACTTTATGAATCTCCTCATAAGGAAATGTAAGTATTAGATTTGGTTAGTGAAGAAATTAATTTTTTAAGGTTAAAAGAATATTAAATTAAATTTATTTTATATTATAAGAATTGGTCATTTGATATTATAACCTTCTTTTCTCTGCATTTGAGCAAAAACCATCATCAGTATGTGCATGAATTCAATATTAAAAGTTATTGATGCTTTTGATTATTATTTTCTGCACCATTGTATTTGTATATATTGAACACACTGGTGCGTTACACTGTGAAATGCACCAAACCATGACCTTCGTTAGAGCCTTCACAAAATAAAATATCCGTAAATTTTAATTGTAGAGGTTTGCATTTCTATTTTGTTGATAAAATTGGCATTGATGTGTTTTTAAGTATATACACATCGGGGCACATTAATTTGTGTGGTGCATCAATTTGACGATATATTTTATTTTTTAAATATATAGTTTACTAAATGTTTTTATATACAAAGTGTATCGGTGCGCTTTGTAGCACATCGGTACGATATATACAGTGAAAAAACAAAATGAAAAAAAAAGTGGGAATTTCGTTTTTCGAAATGTATTTGTAAAGTAAAATACTATTCATTATTTCATTTTTTGGGCAGAATTTAGAGGGAAGATTTGTGGAAGAGAGATTTAGCACCAAAGACTTTGGAGTGGGTAGATTTTTTTGAAGAGCCAAATTTGGAAGGGATCCATAGGGCACATACAAATCTGCAGAGAAGAAATTTCAGGTATGTGATTTCATTCTACTGATCATTTATATCTTTCTCTATTTCACTCAAACTATTTTCAATGCATGTTAAAAAAATAAAAGGGTTTCATAGTTACCTTCGGTATTAGAAGCCCTCGCTTTCTTGTTGTTTCTTTTGGTTCCCCTCTATATATTTTATAAGCAAATTTTTTTTTAAGCAATAGATTTGTATAGGGTTTATTTAGTTGCATAAGGGGCGTTTGGTAACTGATGCAATGGCACCGCTCATTGCATCGGATTCCAAACCCTGTCAGTATCAATGATTTTAACAAAAACAAATTATGTGATACATGGTGTACACTCTACAAGAATTTCGCATCGGGGAACACTATACAAAGGTAGTGCCTCGGTGCTCATTGTACGGGAAAGCACATCGGGCCACATATATCTATTAAAAACATCGATTAGTTGAAAATATAAATAGTATTGATTTTAGTATCATATGTGTATGGGTTAGTGATGTGCAATGACTGATAGTATGCACCAATTCGTATATATGTTTGGCACCCTGGGTCGTTCTATTTTATGATGTGCACAGAAAGGCTAGATTGTATAAAAATTTCATAATTTATATTTCTGATGATTCCTGATTTTTTTTTATATATACAAGATGGTCGATAGAAGTTCAAGGAAAGCATCTTATTGCATTGAGTGTGATGGTTTCTCATCCCAACAAGATAGGGAGGCAAGTTCTTTAAGTTTTATTAGAAATTTAATATATTTGAAATATTTGTAAGTTTAAATTAATGATATGCATTGGTTAATGCATTTCATGCAGAACAAAAACTTGAAGAAACTCAATAAGATTGTTCGCAATCTGAGTGCAAAAGAGAATAAAATATTTATGGAAATGTTGCAAAGAGAGGAAACATGTGGATCAAAAGGTAATCAACATGAAGTTTTTCTTTGACTTTTTAATAAAAAATAATTTCTTAACATTAATTGCTAACACTTTTTAAACACTCGATTTCACATTTTTTTAATGTTATGCGGGGACCGATAGTGAGGAATGGAATCTCGTCCTAAGAGGAATTTTTTTTTTAAGGATGTGAATGATGATGATGACTTGGTCATTAGTTCATATAGAGTGGTGCTTGAAGTTAATGAGAGGGGCAAATTGTTTTGCATAGATTTGAGAGATATAGTGGAAAGAACGTATAGACATACTTTCCACTTGCAATACAAAAATCAATTGGGTGACTTCAAGAATCAGATTATACGTAAACTATATGAAGTGTTTACGGAGCCATGGTTAATGAGACCCATGAGACTTGCAATAGCAAAAACTTACAATAACAAAAAAAAAACATTTAAAAAATATTATTACTAAACATGTTTTTCTATAATATGTTCCAATAATTACCAAATTAATTTGTTTTGCTATATTTGTTTTGCTTAATTTGTTTTTCTTTTTTGTTTTTAAGGAAGATTATGAAAATTCCAAGCGATAATGAGGGAAAATCCAATACATGTTGGTATATCGGCATGTCCAAAAAAGTGCACAAGGAGATGGTAAAAGAAATGAACATAATTGCATCACAAGAGGAGGCATCCTAACAACAACATGCATCAAAGGTATGTGATCATTCATTTATTATTTTATGTACATTGAATTTAATTATCGTATGAAATACTAATTTTCAATTATTTTGTTGCGGAAAAGAAAAAAGAATGGAACCCAATAAGCGCATAAGACAGGACGACAAGGAAGAAAAGGGTTGATCGCAAAGTTTGTGAGTACTTAAGTTTTTGACGTTACTTAAGTTTTCATATTTGTTGTGATATTTATATTTAAATAATTACTTTACACTCATCCATGGATGTCTTCTAATAGGTGTTAACACACAAAAAAAAGCCAACCGAATAATTGATCAACATTGGGTTAACTGAGGGTTGTAAGTATATGTTGAAGTATCAAGGTTTAATTGAACAATTTGTAAGTAGCTATGTTGTTTAACTTCCCTTGTTTTATACTTAAGGAAACAATAAGAAACATTTATATTAATTATATCAACTATGCTTTGTCATAACATATTAAACATGTAGGAAACAAAGTATGGAAAGGAGCCAACATAAGATATTTTGACACACAGCATGAGGCGTAGCTTCAAAAGCATGTGTATTGTTTATGAATCACTTGTTTCTATGCTCCGTTTTTTAATTTACGCAGTCGTTTATATTCTACAATATAAATGTAGATTTACTTATTACACTTTATATCTATGTTTGTAGATGGAACATGAACAAATGGAACATCAAAAACAAGTTGAGCAAGAAAACATCTATTTAAATAACCAAAGTACAATATTGACTACAACTAATCAAGAAATGAGGGATGCACATAGCTCGAGCAATGACAACAGTTCAAGTGATGAATAACAATCAATATAATTGAATGTTACTGCAAATTGTATGTTTTGGAATTTTTGTCTCTAAAAATCAGATATTTTTCTTAATGGAGTGGACATAATGCCCCAATTGCATGGAGACATGTTACCAATAAGTGTAACAATTACATATTGGTTCCACTTTTATTATTCTAGACCTTTAGGTTGTCCCATTTAGTATGACCATGGATCTCTTATTCATATATAATAAAATGGGTTTCTTATTTTATTGCATTGTCAAATGTTGTCAAATATTGTGTTGCTAATAAATTAATATGTGGATGATTTACATTGTTTCAAATAACAAAGGTGTAATTTGTTGAATAATGCATTAATGCAATCATTATATCAAAATGCAATAACATAATTATAAAAACCAATATTATTATAAAAAATATTTGATTTTGAGATGATTAATTGAAAATTTGTAAAAGAAACAATTAATTAAAATATACACCTATCAGTGCATTCTTATGAACTCACAAAATGGTGTGTGTCATAATATAGAAACCAATGAATTTTAATGGGTTATACACATCGGTGTCCATTAAGTATACTAAAGCAGTGGTGCATGTGTGCAATAATATATATTGTTTTAGAATTTTACGATGCGTGTGTGAGAAATATGCATCGATTCTCTAAATATAATAAAAGCATTGGTGCTTTAAATAACATAAACACACCGACTCTTTAAATATAATAAAATCACCAGTGCTTCAGAACAAAGAATGACACTGACATCTCACCTTGAATATTTGAAACTTCGGTACCTTTTAGTGCACAAGGTAGTACAGGCACCGAGACGGACATAAAATGAAAGTGCATCGATATGTTAATAAACTTAGAAATCCATGGTGTTGCATACACAAACAATGCAGAACGGATGTGTAAAAATTATAAGAGCATCGATGCTGCATACAACAAAATGGGAATCCAGGGCATAATAACTATAAATGCACTGATGCCTTTTTGTTTTATGTACGCAGTGGGGAATTTTATGTAATGGCGCATCGGTGCCCTTTCGTTTTATGTACGCACCGGGGAATTTTATGTAATGGCACACCGATGCATTTTAGTTTCATGTACAGACTGAGGGATTTATGTAAGGGCACGTCAATGCGTTTTAGTTTTAAGTATGCACTGGGGCGTTTTATGTAAGGGTGCATTGATGTGTTTATACAATAAAAGCACTAGAAAAAAAAACCTTCACTACAACCTTCGCCCGCCCAATTTCTTTTAGTTATATGGAACATCTATTAAAACCTCTGTAACCAATAGAGGAGGTTGTAATGGAGGATTTTTTGAAAAATTTTCCAAATTGTGTAACACTAAAAACCTTTGCAAAAACCTCTACTAGAAGGTGTTCTCCTTGTAGTGGATTTCATTGTGAAGGATGAGTATGACTGTGACATTTGTAATGAAGGGTTCCTTGTGTTCGATAGTGTGAAGGCCACCACTTTGAACACTACCCCATATGTACATATATGTCAATGTGAGCTTCGAGGATGAGGAAAGAATAGTTGGTGTTGGAAATGTGTTATATTATTTGTATGGTTATCTCTGCTTTTTGCCTTGTTTTGTGTTTTTCAACCAATGATTTTTCGACCTATTGTAATTTAATCTTGATTAAGGGATTAGGGTTTTAATCTAATCCAGGTGAACATATTAGGGTTTTGGATGTTATGAAATACTTGAAATATTGTATTATGTATAGACAATTTAATACAATGAAGAAGAGAGAGGCGCAACTCTAAGGTTTGTTGGTTTTCTCGGTTAAGGGTTTCTAGGGTAAATCTTTGTGTATTGTGTGTATGCCATTGTTGTTCTTTCTATTTTTCTTAAGAATATGTGTGCATTGTTTCACTTCAAAGGTTTAAAACTTATATCTGGCACCAAGAGCAATGCCTTGTGTTTTCGAGGCAATGTTAGGGCCTCGCTAACAAAGTTGCTCAGAAGTTAATGCAATGTGCAACGTGGGGTATCGAGCATTCAACTGATGTCACAAGAACAAGAGGTGAAATTGACAATGCAAAAAACCTTTGAATAAAAGAAGCACATAAACTCATGAATTTTGCAAACTTCAATTAAAATATCAATGTAAATCTTGGTGAACACAAACTAATAACTAGTCAGTGCATAATCGAATACAATGCATTGAATAGTAAGCACCCAACTACAAAGCATTTAATGCTCTATATGTTGGGTTGTACACCATCATATTAAATAAGAACAACAAACAATATGCATCCTATAAGGTCTTATGTGACACACATTGAGCACGCATACTCCTTGGGTAAACTTGGAGACAAGTTGGGCAATAAAACACAAGGGGTATGTGATTGGTTAGGCAAACAAAGACATGTGGGTGTGGGTAGGAGCTCCTTGGGCACACAATGGTGATGTGCGACACCAAGGGGGCACACCTATTATGACCTAAGGGGGCATATATATGGCTAAATGTATATGATATTACCCCAAGGGGGGGCATATATGGGCCTAAATGTACATGTAATGTGTAACTATATATGTAATAAGGTCAACTTAGCAGTAAAGGGGCCTCATGTGCAAGTGTGAACAACTATATATAAGAAATCATGTATTCATTATTGGATGTGAATTGTGATGTATGAAGTTATTTGGTTATTTGAAGGGGTTTCCCCTATTCCTTAAGGAGTTACTGTGTAACTTATTTCTCTTGGAGTTGTGCTCCACCCTGACATTTTGTACATGGTGTGTACTTTTGGTTTATTCTGATAATTTAAGAATTTGGTTCATTACATTTGGTATCAGAGCTCATTGATCCTAGGGTTTTTCTTCTCCAATCAAGTCATTGTAACATTGTGACTATAAAAAAAAAATTGGTATGCTTCAGACCGTGAATATTGGATTTTAGATGAAATATCAAAGTATTTGTGGTAAAATTTTCATCTTATGGGTCGTCATACGTTCGAAGACACACCCCGTGGAAGATAGGGTATTTGACTAGTCCTATTAACTAGTCTGAAACATGTATTACGGGTAAAATAGCCATATCTTCTTCATCGAGGATCCAAATTGAGTAAGACTAGTTGCATTGGAAAGTGGATAGTCTTTATTATTCCTGGTACAATTTTCAAAATTTGATATCAATTATTGTGCGTGGGGCATGTTGTACAAGTTTGCTCTCCCGAAAAGGCCAAAAATCAGCAAGGTGTGGGGAAGTTACCATAAATTCCACTTGGCACATATAATTTTGATTAGACCTATGGCTTGACACATCCAATTTTGAATCAGCTCAATCAGACATTCCAATCAAAAGTTATGATAGTTTTAAGTGAACATACCTTTGAAACCCTGATTTGGAGTCATTCCTCCTAGCCAACCTTCCTTATGATGTATCTTTGAAATTTTGGCCCTTTTGAGTATGAAATTTCAACATGTAGTACTCTGAAATGTCTTATTTTCAATTCCATAGTTCTAACCAAAATTTTATGTGTCAAATGAAAGATATGGTAACTTTCTCAACACTTTCTTATTTGTGTCCTTTCTGGGAGAGATAAGTTGTACAGCATGCCACGCAAAAAATATTTTATATATGATTATAAATATTGAACCCAAAATAAGAAGGATTGCACTTATTCCAATGAAATTATTCTCATGGAATTTGGATCTTCTATGAAGAATTTATGATTATTTTACCTCGATGACTTGTTTGAGACTAGTTACATGACTAGTCAAAAAACCTATCTTGCACAGAGTGTATCTCTGAAAGTACAACAAACTAGAAGCTAAAATTTGTACTACAGGTACTTTGATAAGTATTCTCAATATAATCCATGTTTCTCCTTCTAAAGTGGCTCCAAGAAAAATTTATAGTGAAAATTCCAAAATGACTATAATGAGGAAGCAAAACCCTAGGATCGGTGCTCTGATTCCAAATGTAATGAACCAAAAACTTAAATTATCATAAAATAATAGAAGTACACACCATGTAAAAAATGTGAGCATGGAGCACAACTCCAAGATAGATAAGTTACAGAATAACTCCTTAAATAATAGGGGAACCCCCTCCAAATAACCAAATAGATTTAGAAGTACACACCATGTACAAAATGTACACCATCATATCTAAATAACAAAAACAAACAATATGCATCCTACAAGGTCTTATATGACACCCACAGAGCGCACATACTCCTTGGGTAGACTTGGAGATGATTTGGGTAAGAGAACACAAGGGGTATGTGATTGGTTGGGTGAACGAAGACATGTGGGTGTGGGTAGGAGCACCTTGGGAACACGATGGTTACGTGTGAAACCAACGGGGCACACACCTTACTTGCATTGTGGTGGATGATGGAGAGTTGGGTTGCATTTAAGAAAGGACGGGGTGACTTGGGCGCATGCCCAAGGAGTGGACCCATCCTGTCCTTGCCAGCATGGGTGCATTGGAGAGGTTGGATGACCCCATCGGCACACCCATAGAGAGTATCATCATTCAATTCGAATAAATGTACAAGGCAAGGGCACACCAAATAGGTTGGGGTGTGCCAGTCCCAAGGGACACGAAGGGTTGACGAGTGCACAGGTTCATGGGCATGTCAGTCCATGAAGGGGTGAAACACACCCAAAGGATCTGACAGTTCGTGAATGTGATGCTTGGAGTCCATATAAGAGCACAAGGGTGCACAACCAAGAAAGGAAAAAGGAGAAAGAAGACATAGAGATAAAGTCAAGTGACTGAGGCAAGGAATAACAAAACACAGAGTTGCAAAGACATGGAATAAAAGTATCCAAGAGTGGGATGCACCAAATGTAATGAACCAAATAGTTAAATTATCAGAACATAACAAAAGTACACACCATGTACAAAATGTGAGCATGGAGCACAAATCCAAGATATATAAGTTACAAAATAACTCCTTAAGAATAAGAGAACCCCCTCCAATTAACCAAATACCTTCATACATTACAATTCACATGTCTCCAACAATGAATACATGATCTCTTATATATAGTTGTTCACACTTGCACATGAGGCCCCTTTACTACTAGGTCGACCCTATTACATATATATTTACACATTACATGTACATTTAAGCCCATATATTCCTCCCCTTGGGGTCATATCATATACATTTAGCCATATATATGCCTCCCTTGGGTCATAACATAGTACCCTCCTTTAAAAATGTTTGTCCTCGAAGCTTTGCAATTAAAGGCTTCACATGTGATGAAACCAAGTAATATGATTTTCTTATGTTCCTGCTTTCGTCATTCCATT
>ML785583.1:423215-453260 GCA_009831015.1 Picea engelmannii
CCTAGTTGACAAGGGTTTGTGAAGATGAGCGAAGTCATGATGGGAAGCAAGCTCAGTACAAGAATCCAAAGTAATGAAGACATCAACATCTCAACACTCTCAGGTATCGTTCCTATCAATGATAATACTTGGCTAATTGACAGTGGTGCCTCCAAGCACATGACCAGTATTATAAATCCTCTAACACGCTTCGTTGAGAAAGAGACACATCTACATGTTGTTCGGCAAGTTGGGTTTTTCTATCATAGGTGGTTTGAGCACAGAGTTGTAGAATTGTTGTGGACATATGTAGACTAATGGTGAAGTTCTTGAGGATGAACCAAGCACTTGGTTATGTAGATTATCACAATACTCATCATAGACTTGGAACAATGTGGAGTTTTTGTACATAAATCTTGGGAAGACCAAGTGACTTGGATCATGTCGCGAAGAGCTGGAGTAGTGGGACAAGTGGAGGTGAAGCTTGGATAGAACTGGGAGTGCTCACTAATATAAGCTTGAAATTGATGGTGCAAGTGACGAAGCTTGGAAGATCAAGATAGATAGTCTAGATCAACTATTTGTGATACTCCAAAATGCTTCAGAGAGGATGAATGAATTCGAAATGCAAACAGAATCCAAGATCAATGAATTGAAGGCATTGGAAAGGGGGACTAATACTTTGATGTCGGTTACATTGGGAGAAATTAGGGAAGAGAGCATCCAACATTAAGGTAACATAGCAACGAAAGATAAACCCGGGCCACTCAAGAAGAAATGTAAGATGGTTGAGTGTTACTTTTGTTCGCACAATCATTTTGTGATGGATTGTCCAATGCGAGGAAGGTTGGATTTGTTGGTTGAGAAAGAGGAGGCTCGAATCACACCAATAAAAAAATATCTTGAACCCTAGACAAAGATGGTTCAAGTGGAAAAAATGATGGAATAAATGAAATAATTCAAGGAAATGTTGGTGGAATGCATGCAGGAGTTCAAGACAAAAGGTCAAGGATAGTTTTTGCAAAGTTAAGAAGATAAGGAACTCTACTTTGTGAATACAAAAGTAAGTGGGTTGAAGATGGAAACTTTGGTTGACATTGGTGCAACCCATAGTTTTTTGAGCGAACGAGTCGTGAAATCACTTCATCGCAAGCCTAAGAGCAACATTGGAACATGTAAAGTGATGAACTCGACAGTGATGTCAGTGATAGGGATTGTTCATTCAACACCGTTGAGAGTGGGGGAATGGTTTGGAAACTTGTATCTATTGGTAGCTCTATTGGATGATCATGCAGTGATCTTGGGTTTGGACTTCTTCAGACTTTCCAATGTAGCTCCCCTCATCCATGAAAGTTGCTTAGTATTCTTGGATGAGGCCATATCACCAAGCACACCCTTGTCGATGAAGAGGAAGCTCAAGAGGATGCCTAGGATATATATGATCACGTTAGTAGAAGGAGTTAGTGGAAACATGGACGATCCTTGCAACGTGACACAACAACAAGAATTAATTTGCACTGCAACATATTTGAGTAGTCTAGGACAAGAAGAGAAACAATTGGTAGTGACGAATACTTTGGTGAAGGCATCCATGGGGAAGGTTGGTCGATTGAGGAATATGAAAAACCATGAACGTGAGTGTAAGGGATAGTTGAACGATTCACTTTCCAAGACTATAGAGAAAGAGGGGCATCACCAAGTGAATTGTTATCAATTGCAGGACATATACATTATGGAGGATTAGACTACAGACCTACCCATGGCATAGACTTCAGAATTTGGGTTAATACAATGCATGGAAGTGCTTACTCAACTAGATTTGGAGACGTACGTGGAATAGGTAGGAGTGGAAGAAAGACACCTTTCAATGATCGTGAACTTTTTTAGGAAGGCCATGGGGATATATGACTTCCAATTTACTGCAGAATGACTTGAGAAGTTGGGATGCATGTTGAAGGAAGTTTGATTGGTCTTGTGATACTTGTGCATGGAGCACAAGTCAAATATGATGTACACCAACAGCCTTGGTGGAGGTTATTGGGTACATTCTTCCTACTAAATGAAGAATATAGAGACACGTTGCCGAGATAAATTAGTGTGATTTATGATGCCTTGTGGAGGTGTCATGCAAAGACTCAAGCAGGGAAGTTGCAAAACTACAGATGGATTGTGGAGGCAACTTGCCAAACAATGACAATGGGTAGGATCTTGTCCAGAACTTAGAAGTTCTGCTAAGTGAAGAGAACATGTTGAGGCTGCAATAGGAGGCTCAACAAGGCCAAGAAGAGTTGGACATAATGATGATGAGGCAAACAGAAAAGGGTTTGTTGGATGTGGAGATCTGCATTCTCTAGAAATGAATAAGACAGTTGGAATAATCACCCAACAGTTTGAAACTTGAGAGGATCCAATATACATGACACATGAATGAAAGAGTTGAAGTATCAAAGTCATCATGCATCAAGCGTATCTAACACTTGGGCACACTTTGAGGATTTTTCTGAGGGGAGGACTCTGTGACAATAGTTATGGAGATAACAATTTTTGAGTGGTGATAAGACCCAAAGACGAGACAGAGGCGCCATCGAGATCAAAAAAATGTTTTCGAGGATGACAAAAACTTAGAGTGGGGGGGGATGTAAGGTCTCTCGTGACACCCACCAAGCACGTGTGCTCCTTGGGAAAACTTGGAGACAAGTCAGGAAAGAGAACACAAGGGGCATGTGATAAATTGGATGAAAAAATACATATGGGCATGGGAAGGAGCACCTTGGGCGCACGACGGTGACATGCAACACTAAGGGGGCACATACCATACTTGCTTTACGACAGATGATGGAGACTTGGGTTGCATTTGGGAAAGGACAAGGTGACTTGGGTGCACACCCAAGGAGTGGAACCGCTTTCCCTTGGCAGCATGGGAGTGTTGGAGAGGTTGGATGACCCCATCGACACACCCATGGAGAGTCTCATAGATCAGTTCGAAGAAATGCACAAGGCAAGGGTGCACCAAAAAGGTTGGGATGTGCTAGTCCCAAGGGACACGATGGGTTGACGAGCGCATAGGTTCATGGGTGCATCGATCCATGAAGGGACGCGTTCATTTGGGTGCATTGGTCCTCGAAGGATAACAACACACCCAAAGGATGTGATGGTTCACGAAGGTGAGGTTTGGAGTCCATATAAGATCACAAGGGCACGCAACCAAGGAAGACAGAAGGAGCAAGAAGGAATGGAAAGAAATTCAAGCGACTGAGACAAGGTTCTGGGGCAAGTGATCTAGGTGGATATTGGTGGCCACCCACCTATTCCAATAGAATCATATACAGATTTTATCTTGGCAGTGTCAGTTTTCTTCTTGACAATTTTTTTCTAGCTTTTCGGGTCCTAAGATTCCAGGGTCGTTTTAAGGCCCTAAACAACGTTTTTTGGGCCCACCACAGTCACACTATAAACAAGGTTAAAGTGTGATGGAAAAATGTGTAGTCCTTGGATATACCTTTCCAACAAGATATTGTGATCTGAAAATAGAAGACTAACTTGTTATGCTATGCAAGCACCCTCTACTTCATTAAAATAAACTTTACAAGACCTTGCTCCATGTGTTAAAATATGCAAGATAGATTATGTGTTAAGTTCAAGCTTCTTCCTTTAAATGTTCATGTGTGAGAAAATGTTCTTTTAGATGGTTAAATATGTACTTTAAATAAATACACAACAACACAACTTGCAACAAATAAACCATCAACCTCACAATAAGAACAACATGATAAAGAAGTTCACCCCTCTCCGGGCTACATCTCCTTGAGCCTCCATCAATGGACTTGGCTCTCTGGGATTAATTTGTCAAAAGTTATTTTACAAGTTGCTGCTCAACTCCAATGGAAATTCTGATTGTCCATTGGGATCAGAACACATAAAAACCCCAAAAATGACTATTAAAACTCTGAAAACGGATCATGGCTCATCCGGGCATGACCTCTTCTACATGTGGCCATAAGCTTCACTGAGCTTCTCTTTGGAAAAAAACACCTGTAAGAGTCCTCAAAAGCCTCTGAAACCTGTCCCAATGTGTTCAGAGCATAACAATTAGCCAAAAATGACTATTCAGTCATAGAAAACAAACTTGGACTCACCAAAACATGTCCTCAATCAATGAAGAATTCAAGCTCCCTAGAGCTTCTTGAAACTTCAATGGTTAAAAACCTGCAAAAGAAGTCTTCAAATGGCCTTGATAACAGTGCCAATGGATTCAGGATGTCCAAAAACCCCTAGATGGGTTTTTACGACACCTCAATCGGCCAAAAAATGAGAAAGATAGGCCTCCTGCCATTCTCTTCCTTCAAGCTCACTGGCTCTGGTTCGCCAAAACGCACCTCTGTGTGCTTGAACCCAGAACACGCTCCAAAACACGTGCTTAAACCCAACACCGTGCATAACCGAAAAATGGTCCAAACTGTAGGACGGTTATGGGTGCGCCAGCCCCTAACCGCCAAGCTCTCAGTCACAAGGTCCTCCATACGACCTCGTGCAAAAGCAAAAGAGCTAACCGTTTTCCAAGGCCAAATAGAAACGAGACATGTGGTGGCATGTGGTAACCGTTTCAAACCATTCAAACTTCCGCGCGCACAAACAGTGGCAAAAGGTCATATGGTATGGTTCGAAACTACGGGCTAACTCCATTTAATTATATGCGCGCCACTCCATTTAATTATATGCGCGCCACTCCATTTACACAATGGTCATATAATTACGCCGAAAGGCGTACACTTATTGACAATGGGCAGATTTAATAGGAGTTTAGTGCTTAATAAGTTTTCTATGGACATGATTAAATATGGCTGGAATATTCTTAGTAGTCACACAAAATAAATGGCTGTGATTTCAATCATTAACTTCCTAGCTATTATAAAGACATCCGTTTATGTGTTTACCTTTTTACATTTACCTAATCATATTTAAAAATTACTTTGATAGCTAACTGATTGCCACGTAAGTGATTAACATAAATTAAAATATTAACACCAGATAAATGAAGCCCAACTGTTTATTTGTTAATCAATAATAAAATTTGATATATTCTTTTAAGGATTCGTTTCATCTTATCAGCCTTTTGGCGTTAACCAACAACAATTTAGCTGCTGTGCTAGTAATATAATACAACCGTGCCATATGTTTTAAACTGCGCCCAACCAATATATATAATGGGTCACATGTGAAATACAATACAACCGCGACTACATTCGCGCGCCTCCGTGTAGAGTCATATGGTATCCATACAACCACGGGCTGGGGCTAAGCCCCAGCCCGACCCCCCGCCATATTAAATATTAACTCAATTCAAATAAATATCAAAGCATATAATAAACAAGGCATATGGTATGGCGCGTTGGCAGGGTGGACTTTGTTAAAGTTTTCACGGTGGAAGGAGGTCTGGGGTTCAAATCCCACGGACTCCAAATATTTTGAACAAACAACCAATGCCATGGTGCCACGTGGCAGCCCACGACTAGGTCACGTGGCACCTCATAATTGGACAAAACCATGCCACGTGTCACAACACGATTCGTTCAACTGTCAGCCAATCCGAAACTGCCACGTCACCTCTGCCATGTCAGCATACAGTCATGCCACGTCATCATCCGTACGCACTGTACGGACTGCACAGTCAGCGTCATTTTTTTTACCTATTTGGTGATTCGAACAGATCACAATATCTCTCGCTCCCGACGTCCGTTTGAGACGAAACGAGTTGCGTTGGGTTCGCAACGATGAGGGCTACACTCCTGTTTGTTTTGAGGCAATTCGAAGAATGTTGATTTTTGAGCTAAAATTTGACCCCTGGTCCAGATTTTGATCATATTGTGCACCTAAAACGAAGATCCTGTGCAAAAGTTATGACCTTGGGAAGTTGATGTACCAACTTACCCCAACGGGGCCCATATGACTTTTGGCGCTTCATCTCCTAGGGTTAGGTTTTTTGGATGTCTAGAATTTTGGCATTTATGTTTGATGTAAAAATTCCTTTGGAGCCTCATTATACTCATCTTATTGTGAATGAGCATAGTCGTCACATCTCTTCTCAGAGATAAGTTGCCACCATTCTAACAAGCTTGTTTCAGTCTGCATTTTATAGTGTCAACATCTTTCTTATTTAATAGAAGTCAAGTTTTATTGTATATTTGTTATTATTCACTGTGTATTTGTGTTAATATTATAGATCTGTGTTTTCATTTTGTTCCGTTCATAAATCCGGATCAATGGTATCAATGTGGTCTACTCCTTGTCATTTTTAGTGCATGTCCCTGACGAGGTTGGGGTGCACAGAGTTGGGCCTCGAGCTTGTTTCTCTTGATGAAAAATTCTCTTGCATGCCCAAGCAAACTTCCATGGTGGGAGAAAAGAAATACGACGGGACATGAGATCCTTTCAAAATGTTGCTCAAGAAATCCCTCAAGCGACAGAGCAACTAGATGATGGACAACATTGCACAAATCCTTTGACAGGTGCAGACAAGTGACACATCTACCTCAAGCGGAGGTGCCACCCCCTTCAAGGTATAGATCAATTTCGATGTTCCTATATTTGAAGGTCAAATAGATGTTGATGTTGTAGATAAATTGTTAAACCTTCTAGAAGGGTATTTTTCTGTCCACAACTTTTTCGATAGAGAAAATATTACATTTACGCTCCTCAAAGCCATCCCCCATGTCAAATATTGGTGATTGGATCTAAAACCCACAATAAATAATAAATGTTGCATAGGCTAAGATATACATCGTTAGATCTAAAATCACCACAACAAAGTAATACACGTTGTATAGACTGAGATATACACCATTGGATCTAAAATCATACATGACTCTCTATCCATAGTAATAATGGACTCTAGATGGAATGAGAACATCTAATTATTATACTTGTCCATAAATATAATATATTGATAGATATAATATATTATATAATAAGTAATAAACACTTAACTATATTTTTAATTATACAAAATTTATTATTATGATGGTGAAAAATATATATTGATTACGAATAACAACTAATAATAATAATCTAATTTTAAAGTTACAACTAAATTCCAAATACTAATACCAATAACAACTAATAATAATCTAATTTTAAAATTACAACTAAGTTCCAAATACTAACCCTTACTTAACTAAGTTCCAAATACTAACCCTTCCTTAAGGGATAAGTCACCATACCCATAGAAAAAACTTTCTATCCCATCCCATAAACAAAGGTTTTCTGCTATTCATACGATATACCATACCTATGGACAGCGAGTCACGTGGCACTTATTAACCCCGATGAGGATAAACGTGGCAGAATCGGGTCCACTTTCTCTCCTCGGAACAAAATATTAGGATGGCGTCGCGTTTGACTTGATTTTGAAACGTTGGCGCTCATCTCTATTCAAAATTTTGGCCTACTCTTCTAGATAAATACCCTACCCTTGTAGGTAAATGTACTTATAACTAACAACGTCATTATTTGGCGAATTGCGAATTTCTTTCTGAAACTTGAGCCACTCGAGGATAAGACCTGCAGAACGAAGCGTTGCTAGGGTTTCACAGGCAACACCTTCAAAATACTTTTATTTTTTTGCAGTGTCTCTGTGCCGGTCAAGCTTCCGTGGTAGAAACTCCGAGAATATATGCTTAACGCCGGTTTGGTGGAGGGCTTGCAGGAGAAATAATCTTCGGAGAGAAGGTCTTTTAACAGGTTCTTTCCCCATTTCAACCAGCAGCTTTCATTTTTTATTTTTTTTTTAATTTCCACGACCTAGGTATTTTTCTCCACTGTTTTAGAATTTTTTTGAAGCTTTTAAAGTCACTCTGGTGCCGTTATTGACAATGTGACTGTTTTGCCATTTCTTTTATGCATCATTTATAAATTTTGTTGCATTTCCCT
Organism: Picea engelmannii; assembly: GCA_009831015.1. Lineage (NCBI taxonomy): Eukaryota > Viridiplantae > Streptophyta > Pinopsida > Pinales > Pinaceae > Picea > Picea engelmannii. Next base: position 431,121 of record ML785583.1, read on the forward strand.
TGTTGCAAATAGTTCCACTCCTAAGTTAAAAAAATTTCGGCTAGCTTAGACCTAGTTTTGTTTATCTTTGTTTATTCTGCTATCGTGAGCTCTGCGGCTATCATATTTTAAAGTTTCCAGTTTTTACTGTAATTTTGGTGCCGTTATCGTCAACGTTATTGTTTTGCCCTCTTATCATGCCTTATATGACAACATTGTGGCATATTCCTTGTTGAAAGCAGTTTTTTTCGTAACGTCAAAATATTTCGGCTAGCTTTGAGCTGCTTTTTTATCTTTCTTTATTTATCTATTGTGAACTCCAAGGCTATCTTTCTAGGTTTTTGCCGTAACTTTGCCGTTATCCTCAACGTCATTATCTTGCCATTTTATCGATTTTATCATGCATTATTTGTAACTTTTGCTGCATTTTCCTCGTTGCAGGCAGTTTCATCCCTAAAAAATTCGGTTAGTTTAAGCTAGTTTTGTTTCATTTTTTTTTTTATTTTGCCATTGTGAGCTCTGTGGCTATACATTTTCAGGCTCTTTACTGTATCTTTGGTGCCGTTATCGTCATGCTTTTCCGTTTTATCGCTTTTATCATCGAGCATTTCAAAATTGTGGCATTTTCCTTTTTGCACAGTTCTGTCCCCAGCATAAAAAACTTTCGGCTAACTTTGAGCCAGTTTTTTATTACTTTATTTATTTCGCTATTGTGACCTCTGCGGCTGTCATATTTAAAATTTCTAGGTTTTTACGTTAGTGTTGTGTTGTTAACATCAACGTCATTGTTTTGCCTTTTTATCACATTTATCATGCATTATTTCAAAATTCCGTGCCAATTTCCTTGTTGGAGACAGTTCTGCCCGAGTTCAAAACTTTTGGGCTAGCTTTGTACTAGTTGTTTTATTTTTCTTTATTTTGCTGTTGTGAGTTCTGCGTCTATCATACTTAAGGTCCCCTGGTTTTGAGATTTTTTGGTTGCGTTGTGTTCTGTTATTTTAAGCTCTACCTCATTCATGTAAAATCTAGCTTCTCTAAATTTCTTTGGACAGAAACTGCCTCTTCTCCTTGTACTTGTTCAGTATGGTGCATTTGTGCTATAGCGGTAGCTACTAATGAGTTTTTTTTGGTTAGAAGCTGTAGCCGGTTTGAGCTAGCACGGCGTGTGAATCCTTTCATTAACATATGCAAGGATTTTATTTTTCAAATATTATAATTTGGTTTGTGCTTATGCTAGTTCTACTTTTGACCTGCCGAGTAAATAAGCGAATGTGTTTTTGTTTTTGAAGATTTGTAGTAGATAAGCAAGGAAGTATATTTTTTTCTCTGTTTGTGGCAGGCGGTTCCAGCTGGTGAGCAAGATGGCTGTAGGTGGAGGCAGAAACAAAAACAAAAACACAAGCAAAAACAAAAACAAAAGCCAGAAACAGGATAGACTTTCCCCTCCAGTAAATGATGGAGTTGCAAATGGTGGCCTATCCTCTGGCAAAGATGATGAAGTATACATGTCGGGCAAAGATGCTAGAATAGCCGTATTGCAGGACCTTAATAAACGTCTTATTGAACAAATCGCGGGAATAAGGGAAGAAAAGGGTACTTTGGAAGGGAAACTCACTCAAATGGAATCACGAGTAAATCAAAATCCAAGTTCAAGAGAAGAAAATGGTACTTTGGAAGAGAAGCTCATTCAAATGCAAGCACAAATCAGCAGTCTTGAAGCTCAGAGAACAAGTTTGCAGTCTGAGAGCGATAATCTGCATGGTGAACGGGTGCAACTAAAAGAGCAACTGGAAGAATCCAGAATAGAAACAGAACAGGTCAAAGAACACTTGGAGGCATATAAGAGAGAAATGAAGTCCAGCCATGCAATGCAAAATAATCTAGAAGCTACTGTTTTGCAGTTGAAAGATCAAATTCAGGTGACATCTGCAGAATTAGAGGTAGCACGCAAAACTTGGGAAGTAGAAAAAGATGACCTTTTGTCACAGGTTGTAGCAGCAAGAAAGGAAGCTGATGAGGTTACTAAAGCTAGCCAAATGACAGAGCAAACATGGAAAACTGACAGGGAGAATTTTCTCTCTTCACTGCGCAAATCTGAGAAAAATAATCAGAAATTACATGGAAAAATTGATGAAAACCAGCATTTGTGGAATGCTGAAAAGATAAATTTGGAAGGCACTGTTGTAGCGCTGCAAACAAAACATGATCTGATAGATAATGAAAGAAAATTACTGGGACAGAAAAATACAGAGCTAAGCACTGAAGTGCAGTTCTTGAAGGTCCAGTTGAATGAGAGCGAATCTGAGTTGAATGACTCCAGGGAAGAGACCCAGGACTTGTGCAGAAAAATTAAAGAAGATCAGCATCTATGGGATGCTGAAAAGAATAATTTGGAAGGCACTATTGGTGAGCTGAAAACAAAAATTGATTTGATGGCCAGTGAAAATCTATCAGTGAGCTGGAAAAATGGAGAGCTAAGCACTGAAGTGGAGTCCTTGAAGTCCCTGTTGAATGAATCCAAAGGAGTGACTCAGGAGTTACATGAAAAGATTGAAGAAGGCCGGAATTTGTGGGATGCTGAAAAGAAAAATCTTGAAGGCACTGTTGCAGAGATGAAAATCAAGCTTGATTTAATGGCTAGTGAAAGGGTATCTCTGAGCCAGAAAAATGGAGAGCTGAGCACTAAAGCAGAGTCCTTGAAGGTCCAGTTGAATGAGTTGCAATCTAAGTTTAATGGCTCCAAGGGAAGGACTCTGGAATTGTGCAGAGAAATGGAAAAAGATCGGTGTGTGTGGGATGCTGAAAAGAATAATTTGGAAGGCTCTGTGGCAGAGCTGAAAACAAAGCTTCATCTGATAGATGGTGAAAGAGAATTACTGAGCCAGAAAAATACAGAGCTAAGCACTGAAGTGCAGTCCTTGAAGACTGAGTTGGTGGCAGCAAAGTTGGCATATGGTGAAGCAACTGTTAACCTGAATAAGGTTAAAAAAGAAAAAGAAGCTTCAGATGAGAAATTGATGCTACAGCTCTCTAGAAATAATGTACTTGAAGAAGAGTTGTTGTCAACAAAGTCTTCTTTTGAAGAAATGAAGGAATCCGCTTCCAAGGGTGAACAACAAATAGCTAATTTGCAGAGTCAGCTCGTAGCTGTTGCAGAGGAAAAAGATGGTCAAATCTTTGATATACAGACTAAAAAGAATAATTTGGAAGGCACTGTTGCAAAGCTGAAAACAAAGGTTCATCTGATAGATGGTGAAAGAGAATTAATGAGCCAGAAATATACAGTGCTAAGCACTGAAGTGCAGTCCTTGAAGACTGAGTTGGTGGCAGCAAAGTCAGCATATGACGAAGCAACTGTTCACCTGACTAAGATTAAAGAAGAAAAAGAGGCTTCAGATGAGAAATTGATGCGGCAGCTCTCTAGAGATAATGCACTCGAAGAAGAGTTGTTGTTAACAAAGTCTTCTTTTGAAGAAATGAAGGAATCTACTTCCAAGGGTGAACAACAAATAGCTAATTTGCAGAGTCAGCTCTTAGCTGTTGCAGTGGAAAAAGATGGTCAAATCTCTGAAATACAGACTCAGCTTTCAGACATGGCAGAGGAGAAAAGACGCCAATTAGCTGATTTACAAGAACAGTTTTCACCCCTAGCTGAGGCAAAAATGTTCCTCGAGGAGAAAAATGCTGAATTGGAAAGACGAAAATTGGTTTTAGAAGAAGAGCAGCTATGCCGTGAGGGCAGAATAAGGGAGTTGGAAACAGGCATAAATTCTCTCTACGAGGATCTTGAAGCCTCTAGGGCCATGGCAGTGGAGAAAGAGGGCCAGTTAACTGGTTTACAGTATCAGCTCTCAGACCTTGCTGAGGAGAAAAAGTGCCTAGAGGAGAAAAACAACTCTTTACTAACTGAATTGAATAAATATACATTGGTTTCGGAAGAAAAAGTCCATCTTCAGCACAGAATAAAGGAATTGGAGACTTATTTGGATGAGTTGGAATCTAAGTTGACTGACTCCAAGGAAAAGGCTCTGGAATTGTGCAGTAAAATTGAAAAAGATCGGCGTCAGTGGGATGCTGAAAAGAATAATTTGGAAGGCACCGTTGCAGAGCAGCAAACAAAGCTTGATCTGATAGATATTGGAAGGGAATTACTGAGCCAGAAAAATACAGAGCTAAGCACCGAAGTGCAGTCCTTGACAACAGAGTTGGTGGCAGCAAAGTCAGCATATGATGAAGCAACTGTCCATCTGAATAAGATTAAGGAAGAAAAAGAGGCTTTAGATGAGAAATTGATGCTACAGATCTCTAGAAATAATGCACTTGAAGAAGAGTTGTTGTCAACAAAGTCCTCTTTTGAAGAAATGAAGGAATCTGCTTCGAAGGGTGAACAACAAATAATTAAATTGCAGAGTCAGCTCTTAGCTGTTGCAGAGGAAAAAGATGGTCAAATCTTTGATATACAGAGTCGGTTTTCAGCCATGGAAGAGGAGAAAAGAGGCCAGTTAGCTGATTTACATGATCGGCTTTCACCTCTTGCTGAGGCAAAGATGTTGCTCGAGGAGAAAAATGCAAAATTGGAAAGAAGACAATTGGTTTTAGAAGAAGAGCAGTTATGCCTGAAGGTCAGAATAAGGGAGTTGGAAACAGCCATCAATTCTTGCAACGAGGATCTTCAAGCTTCTAGGGCCATGGTAGTGGAGAAAGATGGCCAGTTATCTGCTTTACAATATCAGCTCTCAGACCTTGCTGAGGAGAAAAAGTGCCTAGAGGAGAAAACTAACTCTTTACTGACTGAATTGAATGAATGCACATTGGCTTCAGAAGAAAAAGTCCATCTTCAGGACAGAATAAAGGAATTGGAGATTGATTTGGATTCTCTCAATAACGATCTTAAATGTAGAGATATTATGCTCCAGAAGTTTAGGTCGGAATTTCAACATTCTCAGTCACACGAGTGTGCCGAAAATGGAAAGCCAAACCGTGTGCATGCCATTGGAGATTCAAATGGTGTGCCTGAAAAACAAAAACCAAAGCCAGCCTTTGAAAAGCAAAAGCCAAAAAGGTGTTATGCATGGCCTGCTCTAGCATCAACTGGTGCTCTAGCTGCAGCAGCAGTTACAGCTTACCTCAAGTTCTCAAAGTAAGAACCTGCATAGTCTTTGCAACCATCAGTATTTTGCTACAACTTGTTCTGATGTCTTGCAATAAGATGTCTTGCAATAAGATGTTCATAAATTTGCCTCTTGTTATTGTCTTTTCTAACCATCTTTTTCATCTTATTCATTGAAAAATCAAGAGCATTACATTTAATATTGTATATGTTGTTTTGAACAGATCAAAGGGATCATGTACTTGATCTCTTCTTCTATATAAAGATCTTTTGAAATGCATGGCATGGAAAATATATATTGGAGATGAATTTTACATGTGCATAAACCAGAACCAATCAGAACCAGTGCTTGTTTCAGTCGAATATGTAAATATTAGAGACAGAGCAAGCATAGTGTCTTTTTAAGTGGAGTGTAGGTAATAGGTATTTCACTTTTTGTTTTGCTTGTGTTTGTGGGTGTGGTTACCAATTATTTTCTGTTCTATTATGAAAGTAACACTAATCGTAGTTTTATAGTTTCACTTGAAACAAATTAACTACATGGTTGATAGAATGGAAAGCATTGCATAGACAGGGACAAGGTTAGGACATCAATTGTTTGTCAACCAGTTTGTCTAGTTTTTTGGTCATGGAATCTATATACCATCTTGGTTCAGGCTTTTGGTGGCGGCAGTCTCTGTTATACTTTATTACAGTATATTGTTGGCTCCCAAGTTATTGAGGGCAATGGAGTAAAGAATGATATGAATATGGCTCTAGAAATTTTTATATATAAGCTTATCACATTATTATTATTATTATTATATATTTTAAAGGACACTACCCAATTTTGGCTGCGCTCTGTGGATGCCTATCTAGATGACAGAACTTGATAAGTGCAAACATGAAACCGCTTGCCTGTAGTTTATTTTTCGCTGCCGGTAAGTTAAATATAAACAATCCCAATCGAAACCATTTGCTTGAAACATCAGAGTCATCATGCCTGTAACATATGTAACTGTCATGCCTGCAGCATATGGAACCATCATGCCTGCAACATCCCAGACTGCCAGATTTGCAACATCCGGGACTGCCGGGTTTGTAACATTTGGAACTGTCACACTTGTAACATGACCTACTACAATTACAGCACTTGGAATCATCAAGCCTACAACATCCATGATTGTTAAGCTTACAACATGTGGATACATCAGGCTTGCAACATCTAAGAATGTATAAAGATGATCAAAACGAAATACCATTTTTTTTTATGATACATAAAAATGAGAATGATTAGATATTGGTCCATTTATAAAATAACAAAGATGATGATTAGATACTGGTTGTATATTATTGATTTTGAATGGATCATGGATGATTTTAGGGGCTAAATTTCGCTCATGGGCTAATTTTCCATGGTTTTTTTCCAAAAATGAGATTCGTTATTTTAAAAATGATTCGCCCAAATTCTATAGGATAAAATTATTTAACCTTAAAAATCGCCAAAATTTTATAAAAACTATATAAAATCCTTAGAAATTTGAATATCTTTACAAAAATATCGCAAAACATTTATAGTTGGCATATGAAGGATTAGTAAGATTCGCCAAGATTTCTACATTTTAAAATAAATTTCCATACTTAAAATCATCTCTGGAATGGATTATTATATAATGTTATTTATTTTGGGTGTTTTTTTATGAAAGAATTGGAAGAATTGATTTATCATTTTACAGGTAGATCTTAATTTGGTGATTTGGAATTTGAAAACTTTTAGAATTGGTTTGAGATATCAAACAACACTTTGTAACATTAAAACTTTGCTAGCTTAGCTTCCAACACTTCGATGTGGTTCTACACATTGAAAGCTATGTTTATATTGAAGGTTATGTAAATAACTTAAAACCTGCTGTGCATCAGCTAAATAATACTGAACTAATTATTCATGTTAAAGGACAAGTAAAGAATCGGACATTGATATTAAAGCAAAGTTGATCACCGTTGAACATAAAGAATGCAGGAATTCAAGACCTTACCAAACCAGGAGAGCTATTAAGCTCAGAGTTGACTTCAGCAACTTCCCCAGAAACTGGTGAGAATTACATCACTGGTTGATTTCACACTTTCTACAACACCAACAGTGCCCCCTTTTGAAACAGTAGCTCACATCTGGTAGTTCAACAAACACAATATCTCCCAGATGCTCCTGAAAAACAAATAAGAAAAATTTTGCCAAATGAACTCAGATCCTCGTAACAGTAAGTGCATTGTCTCTCAGATCCCCGTAACAGTAAGTGCATTGTCTCTCATTGCTCCAAAGATTGTAGTAAGCAAATTTTATACTCGAAGTCTTAGGTCTCTGCACACAATTAAACTTAAACGAAACCTACAAAATAGCAGCATTGTTAACAAACCACAATAGGCGTGCTGCTGTCAAAAATGTCATTCATTACACAAACAGAACGTCCAAAGTAAAAAAGTGGATGATTTAAAAGATAAGGTATCAAGTCAGATCCTGCATTCTCTTAATAATCCATAAAGAGATCTAGCTCCTAAAACACAGGCAAACCGACTGAACTTATTACCAAACTGAGCATGGTCAGGTATTCCAATAACAGCAAGAGGGCCATCAACTTTGACCCACTCATGTGAATCGGTATATTTGAAGTACTTGACAATGGAAAAAATTAATATTAAACACCTAAAATCAGAAATCTGAATTTGCTGAAATGTGAAATAAACCATCATGTATTCTTTACTGAAAACAATTGATTATGGTTAAGATAAACAAATACACAATGTGTTGTGTATTAACAAGCAAAAGAATGAAAGGGTCGGTAGAGGCGGTTGGATGGTAAAGTCGTTCTTGCAATGAAGGTTAGGTCTTGTGCTCAAACCCAAGCAAGGACGTGGTCAAGTCACGGAACAAAGCTTAATTGGGCCAAACCAGCGTACCTTTTGTCCCCGAGGTGTAGGACAGTCGGTGACGGAGTGTGCTGTTAAGGCACTTCGTGATGTTAAAGTCATCGGTTCGAAACCTGCGGGGACAAAAAATCCAACCATGTTAAGGGTTGGTGTGGCTCAGGCTAGGTGCGATCCCTAGGTGATTTTGACGGCTTAGATGCCCCCGAGTTGCGGTTTCTTAGCCATAGGTTAGTCCCACAAATCACGGACAAACTAACAAACAAAAAAAAACAAGCAAAAGAATGAAATAAACAAATATATTGACAGCCAATAACTTATTTTCCCATATGTTTGAGGACATCATGTCATTGCTATGTAAATCACACATGTGAAAGACATGAACTGGACTAACTACAAAAATGATGCATGTTTACAACACTTTGCACCAAGTCACTTCATGTCTGGTTTTTCCACATAAACTTATTTTTTTGATCACCATAGTACCGTGTCGATGTTATGCTAGCCTCCATTATTTACACATGTGGTGCTAGTCATGTGTGAACTTTTAAGAAGATTCTAGAGGGTCCAAAACCCTAAAACTAAATCATGATTGAGGCATTCAAAATCCTTAACCCTAACTCGAGACGACTAATAGGCTATGTTAAATATTGGACTGTTAGGAAGAGAAAGGGTCCTGTTCTTTTGGTATTGTTATTGTTCCATATTTGAGTAGAGCATCTAGGAGTGAGATATTGAAGTTTAATAGAGGAGGTAGAAGATTTTGTAGCAATCATTCATGCCACAGTGTTCTTGGCAATTCCATAGTGAGTACCCATTTATTTGTATTTGCTTTTCATAATTGAGAAAAAGAGAGCAAAGCATAGGTTCCACCCTAGTTGGGTTTTCTCTTGCATCGGGTTTCTTAAGTCACATATTGTGTTCATTTGCTTGTTTCTTCAATTTCAATTTTAGTTATTTCCGTAATTTTATGCACTATGCTAGTAATATTAAATTTGTGATCTAAGGTAATAAAATGCATAATGAAAAAAATCAAAATATTGTAAGATTTGTTGTGACGAACTGTTCTAATTAAGATCCATGATGGTTTACAAATCAATTATTAGGGTGAATATATGTTACAATAACACCTTATAGATTAGGTGAACCTCCAACTATTTGTAGATATAAGGATGATATTGATTGTAACAAAATACGAGTTGGGAAGAGTTCGAAAAGACATTATCAAGAAGATACTTAACACAAAATTAGAGGATAAACAAAAAATCAAAGATGAATTGAAGTAAGCAAAATATGTTATGAGGAAGTGTGGTGAGTTGTCCAAGATATAGGCCTTCAATGAAGCACTCAATAAGGAGGTTAAGAACATAGAATAAGAAAATATGAACAAATGCAAGAAAGGAAATGATGGATCCAAAGGGTTGCGTAAGCATAATTAAGCGCTCAACAAGGATGTTAAGAACTTAAAACAAGAAATTATTTGCAATTGCAAGAAGGGAAATGATGAATCAAAAGGTTGCATAAACATAATTGAGAAGTCGACAATGTTTAGAGGTAGAATTAAAGGAAGAAAGACACACACTATTGGTTTAGGGGAGTTTGTAGTAGAAATGGGAAGCAATATGGAGAAAGGCAAGGCTCTCTAGTTCATCATATATGACTTGAATTTAATAGGGAAAGTTGTCAATTTGGTGAAGAGGTAGACCTTGAAATGCAAGGATTCAAGGATGGATAGAGGCAAAAAGAAGAGGTCATGGAATACAATGTGCCTATCCTAGTCTTCGAGGTTGAGATTGTGAATAAGGAAACATAGGATGTTGCGAAAGATCTACCCAGAACCAAGAGTAGAGGAAGACCTCCTAAGCATAAGGGCCGAGAGGATAATACCTCCAAACAAAATCATTCCAGATCATTTTGAAATTCCGAAGCATTTCGCATTGTCAGAGAATTTAACACAAGGCATCAAGTTGCTAACATGTGAAGTTTAGGAAAGTTGGAGGATAAGGTTTGTGCTAAGAGAACTTCCACGAGCATCAAGCACATAAATAAGGAGTTGAAGAACATAGTGGTAGACATTTGTATGCAGGAGTAGGACCCCTTGATACTCTTTCACATTGTATTTATACTAGCAAACCAAGAAGATGATAGCATGCCACATGGAATCTATTGTTGAGAAAAAACCCCATTTTGTCCATGATTCTAAAAACATTGAAACAACTTGATGACAAATACTACCACCTTATTGATGCAATCGAAGGGTTTGAGAATGGATTAAAAAATACCAAGGAAGACAAAACAATTGCAGAGGATGCCATAACAACCCAAGTAGGGACCAACTGTGAACACCCCCATATCCATTGTAGATGATGGAAACTAACACAACAACCATATCTCCCTGAGATATTGTTTTTTTATGTTTCTTAATACCGTTCATTTGAGTTCAATTCATGAATGCCACGGTTTAAAGGTGGATGAAATAGATAGTTATTTTTTGAGTGCCATGATATTTTCCATTAAGACACATACATACATTTTCAAATTTTGATTATAATGTTACTATTTATCATGATACCCATATCTCCCTAAAATATTGTTTTTTATGTTTCTTAATACCATCTTAGTTAAATTCATAGATGCCATGGTTTAGAGATGGATGAAATAGATAATTAATTTTTTTTGAGTGCCATGATATTTTATATTAAGTCATATACATACATTTTCAAATTTGGATTATAATGTTACTATTTATCATAATATTTGTTTTTTTAGACATATATAATGAACTATTTTTAAATGACATAATAGATAGTCCTACTCCTACTTAAAAAATATAACTCATGAGATAAACCATTGACCATGAAGTAGTATGAATCTTGTAACGGTAAAAAATATGGTACGAGGACTGTGATAATGGCTTTATCCTTGGGATTATAAACTAATGTTGGATAATTATGTAGTTGAGTTCTTTTGCTGTGTGATGGCTAGTAAAAGGATTTGCAAGGCTTTACTTAATTCCTAGACGAGGCTAGTACAACATATATGGATGGATTTCAATTATGTTACAAAACCTTATTTGTGCAACTAAATAAACCACGGGGAAACTCTTGATTGAATTTGCCATTTGTATTAACTTTGTGTCTACCCTATGGATGCTCATTAAATGTTTTGGTACTTGAAAATTAGTAAAGTAAAACTAGAATTCTTGTTGGCTTGTGAAACAACTATCATTGTATGACCTTGGGACTTGGAACAATATGAAATAGTGATAATGGTTTTGAATGAAGGATTGAAAGTAACCTTATTTTGTTGACTTGAGAATTTGAGCTTTGAATTCAAATTGATGAGTATTATATGATATTGATAACTTGGCATAAAGTTGTAATGCTTATTGGGTTTATGCATTGTAAAGTTGCGTGAATAATGTAAACGTTACATTTGCAAATATATGGTGTTATTATCAACAAGTGTTTATTGCGTTTTCGATTTTAATTTAATCTCGAAGGAATTTCTCTAATGGCGGATGCATGTTTTTTCCTTTCATTTTGTTTGATTTTTTTTAGTGTTTTGTTAAGTTATTGGTTGACATAGCATATGTGCTATCATTGGTATAGATCCATGGTTTTGTAATAACAAGTGAATTTGAATCTAATGTTGTTATGGGTATGAACTGGGCTTAGTGTATATTATGCATGCCAAATGTGGGAATGTAGCTCACAAATTGTTTGAAATAATTCTTAACCAAACTATTGTGTCATGGAATACAATATGTTAAAAAATAATGATCATGTAAGGAGTTCACTGCGTTCTTATAATTCATCTCTCTACAAGCCTACAATTTTACAATAAAAGCATGAACACAAAACATATTATAATTCAACCTATACTAAATGAAATTATGGCAACAAATCATTGGACTCAAGTGTTAACATACTAAATACATAAGCTTACATCAAATAACGACCAAAATCATCTTAATTCATACCAAATACAAGGGTTCTTCATCGACTTTTCTATCAACAAAGTGACTTTCTTTATAAGTAAATTGCGAGTTGTTATAATACTATCGTAGTTTAATTCTACTTTATAATCATCTTTTTTGTTTTTGATTGAGGCTTAATTAAGACCTTAATCATTACCCATAAAAAATATATAACTCAAAATAATAGTTACCATGGTTTTCTATTGACTCATGTTGACAAAACAAAGAAACATGATTTTCTTGAACAACCCATCATTGCTACAACACAAAATGATTATCAAGGCTTCCATAAATGAGTACAACTAGGTAAATAATTCAATAACTAGTGTTTTTTTTGCATGTGCAAATTTATTGGCTTTGGAGCAAGGCAAGCAGACCCATGGTTATACAGTCCAAAGTGGATTTTGAATTTAATGTTGTGGGCATTGGGTTTGTATTCCAAATGACATCGGGATGTTAATATTGCCAAAAAAATATTTGAAATAATTCCTAAGCGAGATGTTATATTATAAAATGAAAATTATCTATTGTCCCCTCAATGGACGACACTATTAGAGCGTTCAAAATTTTTCAATGTATAAGTCTTCTCAGAGAAAATCTTAATTCTCCATAACTATTTTTCGAAGACAGAAGCCTTGTTCATTTCAAGAGCCAAAATAGCTTGAGTCTTTCTGCCTCTCTAACTTCCAAAATAGGTGAAACAATGGACACGTGTCACTCCCATATCAATTTTAGAGAGCATTGCAAGATTCATTCCAAATTCTCTCCACATCCTGAAATGACATCACGAGATGGACATGTGTCACACCCTCTTTCATTTTGAGAGGCACTTCCATCAATGTTTTGGGTCTTTTTTAAACCTAAAAATATATTATCTTAGGACAAGTGTCACCCCCCCTAGGAATTTCAAGAGGCATTTCCATCTTGTTGAGAGGTTCTTTTCAAGGTTCATTTAAGAAATTTTATTTTATTTGTATTTTGATCTATGTTACATGAACATCTTACCCATAAATTCAGTTTCTAATTTTTTCTTAATATAAGAGAACATGGGGAGGCCAAGTATTTTTCGGAATATTGGCGTTCAACAACAAAATCCCAACATATCACTCACAAGGAATTGAGCCTGGGTGGGGAGGGTAACAATCATTCCTCCCAACCACCCAAACTACATCCAATGGACTTAATGGAAGTACATATTATTATTCATATATAATAAAAATTGAAGTATAATAAATATTATACAATAAATAATGGAAGCACTAATAATATAAAATATTTCATATCGAATATTTAAAAAACATTAAACATATGGTGAAATGATCTCACCAAGATCTTATCTAAGTTTGAGGCACATACATATAGTTAAATAGAAACATGATACATAATTTTGTATCTCCATCTCAACGATTATTGTTGACTAAATTCTTTGAAATTTTATTGGTTATTGAATTTCCAAATCAATAAGCACGATTTTTATTATAAGGCCCGTTTTAACCCCAAATTTGCTCTAATGACATTGTTTCAAATCTTGACATCTTTTCACTGCATTTCAACTTTGAATAGTCTGAAAATTAAATAGACCTAATTTGACAACATGGTTTAGATAAAGAAAGACACCTTTGTTACTCTAGAGTCATCATCTAAAAATTTTGAACTAGTTCCCAACTAGTCACATTCAGTCACCACGGAGAAGACTGACTTGTTAGACTCTTTGTATAATGTTTACAAACCTATTGTTTCATTCGAATTCAATCCATATAAGCTTAGATAGGATTCCCAGGGTAGGTTCATAGATGGAAGAAATAATATCAAGACTTGAACACATAGCTTGGAAAACTTAGTTGTTCCCTTAGTTTATAATTTTCTTGAGTTCATAGAGATGGAAGAAACAATATCAATCAAGACTTGGACACATAACTTGGAAAACTTAGTTGTTCCCTTAGTCTATTTTTCTTGAATTCATATTACTAAGTGCAAATTGTTATGATCCAACAAGAAAAGAAATCCTAACCATTTATAGATCCACAGTCATTTCTTTATATCACAACAAACTCCATTAAATAAATGTTATGCTTGATAGAGGGCGTTGTGGCCACAAATGTCAGAGTCCAAGAAAACATGTTTAATAACATTAAGCCTAATTTTAAGAAAGGCTTGATATGTCATTTCCTTGAAAATGGAAACAATACTTCTTCTTAAGCCTATTTATTCCCTGATTGTCTAGAGAGATCATTTCCATGTTGTTTATTATTTTAGGAAGGGATGGTGATAAAATGGTTGATGCTTTAATGATTGGAATAATATATGGAATCCATACAAAGCCTAAAATCTCTTATGCCCTATTCAAATATGACGAATTCATTGCTAATTCCATCCATGATCAATAGTCTATCTTTTCTAAAGAACAAATGTTTAGTTACAAAGCTTACTTGGTGTATCTGGTCTTGTTTCAACAAGCTAAGAATTTTGAACACATAGGATTAAAGAACGAGATGGATTAAAGAACGAGTTGAGAATTTTGAACACATAGGATTAAAGAAGGTAAATGAGATGGGTGAGAGAAATCCCGTGACATAGGGACTCCATCAATAAGGTTACATGCTCTAGGATTCAAATCTTATATTGATAAATTTAGTTATAGGGTTTTTCACTTCATGAGAGTCGAACATCCTCCTCGGATGCTTGTGGAATGTATGAAGATCTTACATTTGAATGAGAAATTGAAAGTGGGTGATTGTTTTTTGTCCAAAGATTACATAGTTATTAGAGTTTATGCAATGGAAGTCACACCCTACATATTAATTCCCTACATATTAATTTTGATGCTAACCCCAAGGTTATTTGACTTAGAATATGCTAGAGAAATTTTCAATACATATGAATTGTACTTTCATCCTAATTATTAGAAGCTTTATTTCTTATTTCTCTTCAAATTTGCATTTTTATACTTAATACCTTAAAGGAAGATGCCAATTTTTTTTTGATCCTATGGTTTTAGGAAGATGCCTCATGGAGATATAATTCTCATCATATCATCTCAGACAGAAGGGCATCCTTTGAGTCCAAAGCTAATCTCCATGAAGAAATATCAGGTATAGATAAATTGAGAAATAAAGTTAGTTAGAAGGAGGTTCAACATATTATAGAAGGGCTAGAGCAGTAGTCAAAGAATTCCATTGAACAAGCCACTACACATGTGTGATCTTTTTTTGACATGAAATCAACATTAAAAATGTTGAATACGTGTCAAACATGACTTCCCATGAACGCCAAATCGACATTGAGTCAACATCATTGACTATTTGACATTTGGCATATCAAACACATGTTGAGAGTATGATAGTATCCACCTTAAGAGTTTTTAATTTGATGTTCAATGTTCATCGATTAATTGACACCTTGTTGACATATGGTCAATTCTCCACACACCAAAGCAACATGGATATCCATAGTTAAAAAAAATATAAGACTTAGATTTCTCTTAACCAATGTAAACCCGACATTAACTTGACAAATATTTGACATGTCCACCTTAACAGTTTTTTATTTGATGTCCAATGTTAGTTGGTTCCATGACACCTCTTCGACATTTAATCAATGTTACACACGTTGAAGTAGCATGGATATCCATGGTTTTAAAACAATGTAGAACCCTTGATAATCACTTAACCGATGTACACTGAACATTATGTCAATGACTATTTGACGTTTAACTAACATTTAAGAGATTGTTGATCTACCATGTGACAAGTGCCATGTTAGGAAAATGCTGATGTGTACTTGTTGATCTAAAAGATTGTTTTACGATCTTTAAGATAACACGATGAGGATAAAATCCCCCTGCATTTTTAAAGAGGTAGTGCTCCTATGTGTTTGTTTGAAAGATGTAGCTGATATTCTTGGACTAGACTATTATTAAATGGAAAAATGCTAAACACCAATCCAAAATCCTTTATTACTTTAATTTTTATATAAAATGGTTATTGATAACCATATTTCTCTTGCGTGCAACATTTGCCTGGAAATGGACCAAGTGGCTTCTTAATAATAAAAAGATAAATAAAGGATTCAATATCAAAATAAATATGTGCTCAAAGTCATTATAACATCCCTCTAAAACATATGCAAGTAGAAGATACAACCATATTTCCTCACAAGAAAGAGACTGAAGTGGGGTTGATCACTTGAGAGAACTTTAAATGAGTATTGCATTTAAAACTAAAGTGAATATGATGAGCACACTCCAAAAATATCATATTCAAAAATTTCAAATTCTGAGAAATCATTAAAGTTATGCCCCGAATCAATTCTCTGGGGATTTCATAAATATGTCACATTACAAAGCAATTTAGTAAACCAATTGACTAATGTTGATCCAAGATATTTTCATTGAGTGACTTATAAAGAATTGCATTAAATGAGCATAAATTAAAGTGCACCATTAAAGAAGGAGAAGCTTAATAATGAAGAGACATAAGCATCAAATATGAACACAAAAAACTTGATAACAGAGCTCATCCCTGGTGGACTACGTCTCCGGGTCCTGCTCTCAAATGGGTAGGCTTTTTCATTAACTCGGCAAAATAATTTGGAAAAATACATAAGTATACCTCATTCTGAAATCAAGCTGCAGAAATAATGCTTAGATCAAAAAACATACAGCACCACTGAATTCCTGGCATCAAATTACCCAAAAATATCTGTCTCCATGCCTCGATCCGACTCTAACACTCCCAGGCCCAAGAAAAAATTTGTCTCGGTTTCCATGCCCCTCTACAACCTGCAATTAATGACTATAATGCATTGAAAAATGTGCCCAAGGATGTATCGCACACATGCCTCCTCCCCAGGGCTAGGTAGACTCAACATTTAAGTAATTTTCATGGTTGTTGATACCAACATAGGCCGTTGGCCTATTGGTTTGGGCGTGAATATAAAGACATTGTATGGGGAGGAGGTCCTGGGGTCAAACCCGAGTGCCTCCCCCTTTTGGGTTTGTTTTGTTGTAATATATGTATTAATATAACAAGCGGCCCCACCAATTTTGGCGGTGGCGCTATCCATGATCCAAATGGTTAGAACGCGACCAAGTTTGGTGTGGTCTGCCAAATTTGGTGGACCCGCCAAACTTTTAATATTTTTTTCAAAATTTGGTCACGGGCTGTCATTGTGATTTTTCTGCTTGCCACGTGGTAGCCCCTGATTGGGCCACGTTGAAACCTCCCATTGGGCCACATTTTCCTCTGCCATTTCAACGCCACACCACTGTGACACATCATCATGCCACGTCACCATATTGGCCGTACGAACTCCCACATGGTACGATCCTATTGGTCCACAGATCGGTCTGAAAAAAAACTTGGGTGACATGTGGCAGCCTCTGGTACTGCCATATCAACATGCTGATGTCATGCTAACATGTGTCACCTTCTTCTTCTGCCACATGTGCTATACGAATGCTGACGTCAATAGTACGGATGCTGACTCATCCCCTACTGACTGGGCTAGGTTGATCAAACTTTGACCGCAAATATATTTCAATCCATAACTCCGTTTGATGATCCGTTTGCGCCATTAGAAAGCTTACAACACGCTCTTCTCGATAATGTCATTTTCCATAAATTTTGGTAAGTCTGAATTTTTTCCCTTTCTCTATTTGTTGAGGCCATTTTGAGCGTCCTGAATTGCCTCTGCAAGTTCTAGGTTGTTATTAGCCTTCTATGGATCCTTTTTGGATCAAATGATCATAAATGGAGCTTTCCAAATGAAAGAAATAATCTTCCATGAATCAATTAGACAAACTTGGCTTCCATTATCAGTCATATATATGGCTGTGAAAAATATTCCTATTGATCTTTTAGGAAGAGGCTTGGAATAATAAAAGAAAAACACTAAAAACCTTGGCCTTATGCCTAGTCTAAGACATACAAATACAAATCCTTGAGAGAAATCGAGTAGCAACAACAGAAGAAGAAGATGGAGATATGTATTTGTAGATGAGAAAGTCAACTGCGTACTGAAGGCTGAAGAATGATATTCTGATGATCTAACCCTTTCTTTGATGGTATTTTCCTACTTTTAAACATGCTTCCAATGTTTCTTTCAAATGATTTTCTCTAGAAATTAGGGTTTCTGTTCTTTTGAAAGTTTCCCATGTGCTTTCTCTTTTTGAAATAAAGAGTAGATCCTTTAAATAAATGATTGATTAAAAAATTATTAATGAAATAGGTCATTGAAATTCATTCCTCCAAGTGGGACACACTTCACCTTGTTTTTATAAAATTTATTTAATAAACTTTTATTTCCAAAATTTGAAGTCGACTGCCTAACAAAACATTGATTGTATTTTAATTTTCTGAGCATGATAAGTGACTTATCAACCATGAAAACCATTCTAGAAATAATCTTCATTATTCTGGACTTCCAATGAGCCATCTTGACCGAAATTTGGGCGCCTGGATATGAAGTTATAGCCTCAAGAATTTGAGGTTCCAAATATATTTCCCATGAAGCCATGAAAAGAGAGTTGAATATTATTTTAATTTATAGAAATATTATGGACAAATTAAACTATTGAAAACCATCCCATTGTCTTCCTTGTCAATTTACCTTTCCAACGAGGTATGATTTTCCCAAAATGGATGTCTAGATGAAGAGTTATGAGCTCCAAAAGATGGATAGTCAACCACTGTAGATTTGTTTCGTGGATCAATCTCATCCCTTGATTTAATTCTACCTTTTTAGTCCCATATGAATTGTGGTGGGTGAAGCATTGGTGTTTATAATGTAAAGTCATTCTATATCATTCATGTGAGAAATAAAGGAACTCATGGAATCCTTAGTGTAACTCTTGTGCCTTAGAAACATTCATGCCTTGGTAATATTTTGGTCTCCCAATCATCGCCCAATCTTTGCCCAGTCAAACTATGAACGCCTGGCATGTCACATCCATGTGTCACCCAGGGATAGGTCCACATCATTTCCACACGTCCCAATATGGCAGGTCCATGAAAAAGGGGAAGAAACTTAGGATACAAAATAATATAAAAAAATAAAATGAAGGGTTTGTGGAGTTACAGGAATACAGAGGTAAAGGAGGTAGGTGAGGGGATAAAAATTGGTAAAAATGATTACTTATGAGGTGCAAAAAGGGGAATCAAGAGTGCATTATGGTAAAGGTGGGGGATTGTGGATGCGGGACACAAGACACGAGGAGATGAAAAATGTGAAAGGGACTTACTCCACCATCCGCAATGTTAAAAATAAACTAAGTATAGGAATCAATAAAACTCGGTAAAAATACTAAGTAAGAAGAAAGGATATAGACGCGAAACATGAGTAGGTTTATCTCCCACAATGCATTAAAAAATCGACAAGTATAGGACTCAGTAAAAACAGAGTGTAAAACCCAATAAAATTGAGGTAATGTGGAAGATGGAGGTGCAAATTGAGGGTTGCGAGATTACGGTTCTGCGAACATGGGGAAATGCGGGTTTGGAACACGCTGAAATCCCACATCACCATGTTGGATTCCCGCATCACTGCTCCTGCAAGGTATACAATTGACTAAGTATAGAAAGAGTAAAACATGGTAAGTAATGAAAATGACTAAGTGTTGGGGAGGTAAGTAGCATCACTACTCCCGCAAGGCATAAAAACGACTAAGTGGAGAAAGAGTAAAACATGGTAAGTCATGAAAATGACTAAGTGTTGGGGAGGTAAGTAGTAGGGTTATGTGAAAGTAGGGAAATATAAACAAAATATGAAGTGTAGAAAATGGAAATATGAAAATGGAAATGGGAAAATTAAAATGGTAAATGGAAAATGGAAAATAATAAGGAAAATGAGTAAGTGGAAATGGAAAATAGAAATAAATTATGAAATAACAATGAAAATGAATAAGTGGACACGGAAACTGAAATGAATTATGAAAATGAACATGGAAATGAATAATGAAAATGGAAACGGGATAAGTATGGAAATGGTTAAGTATGCAAATGAT
Source organism: Picea engelmannii (assembly GCA_009831015.1). Lineage (NCBI taxonomy): Eukaryota > Viridiplantae > Streptophyta > Pinopsida > Pinales > Pinaceae > Picea > Picea engelmannii. The sequence goes on from ML785583.1 coordinate 451,092, forward strand.
GCAGAGGATTGGAAAAATTTCTAAGTATGGAGAATAGCGAGGAAGGAGAGTAGAGTGGAAATAAGAAAAAATGGCCAAGTATAAAGTGTGGAGAGTGGAGAATGAAGAAAATGGAAAAAATGGATAAGTATGGGGAAAAGGCCATTATGCGGGTCGCAAAGTGAGAAGGTCATTCTGTAGAACGCAGGACTGCGAGTTGTGGGACACGGGCATATAAAAAGGTAAGTGGGATATTTAGGTGTCCAACATCCACATTCTAATAAAAATGGTTAAGTATGGGGCAACAATATGTGGGAGAAAAATGGCATATCTTGGGCATATGAGCTCCGTTTTAAATTAGACAAAGTGATGAACAAAGTTGAGACATAGGGCTATTTAGCGAGAATCTTGGCATACGTATTTTCCTTCTTTCAATATCTCTTCTTTTGTTTTCTTCTCTTTCGTTTCAAAGAAAAACTATCCCAGTTAGACTTTCATGATGAAGAACTGGAGAGCTAAAGCTGATTGAAAACTTGTTGGGTCTTCGCGATCAATAGTTGAAGATTGTTTGGAACTATCCAAGTTCGAAAAAAAATTCCAGTCCCTATTTGAAAGAAAAATAGGTTCACATATTTACCCCAATCACTTAGTTGATGGGTGTCAGGAAAACACATCAACAATACCATGTGATGTGGTAGGTGCCACATTAGCAAAAGGCCAATGTGGCACTTGCCATATGGCATGATACAAATTAGTGTTTTTTTAACAAGTCACTTTCTACATGGAAGATCAAGAAAGTTGTTTTTCCCATTAGTTATGTGAAAATTGACCAATGTTTATGCAAAACCTTCTACAAGTGTTTGACATATCAAATTTCGAATTAACATTGATTGTAACATACTCGACCACCTTGTTCCACTATTGGGGTAGTGGGGTACTTCAAAATTCCTTTCCACTTTCTCAATATTTAGCTCTGATACCAATATGTAATGTACCCAACCACCCATTTTCCTACAGTGATGGTGGGGCACTAGAAATTTCTCCTCAACTTCCCACAATTTGACATAGTTGACCATAAATACACATAGCTATGCTATAATAAACTCTTTGTCCTACTATGCAATGGAATATGTATGCAGTATGACATGAAAATCATGCAATACACACGAAAACAATACATAATTATAACAACATGTAACTTATTCACATTCACAACATTTTTAACTATAAATTACACATAAATAACACAAATAATAACACAGAGATCATAACTCTTATATTATGAAGAAATGTCACTGACTGGCTGTGTACGAAGGAAGTTCCTCCCAACCATAGGCTCTTATGCTTCAATTCTCTTAGCAATAGGCCACCCCTGAGTTGGGGCTATGAGTCCACAATGACAAATGAATCCTATGGATGACTAAGATCCTTCACACAACTCAATACCCAACAACAATGAAATATATACTGCTGTAGTCTTTTCCACAACCAACTCTCTTCCCCAGCCTACACTACCCGAGGAATGGAATTCCATTCTCTTCCTTGTAGTCCCTTAGGAAACTCTCACCCCCTCTAGTGCTCCAATGCATATTTTCCAGGAATCTCAATGCCGGGGCTCCAAAAATCCATCTATTTTTGGAGTCTCAGTCACAACAATCCCATGCTCATGCCTACAATAATTTACGTATCATATTTACATAACATTTATCTTATACTTCTATCCCATACATAACATCCTAATTTACCAAGAAGGATTTCCCTTCAATCCTTTAATTTGCAGGTTGACTGGTGCTGGTTTTGTACAAGTGAATGGTGAACTCATGCATGGCATGAGAGTGAATCGAGTCAAACAATGAGAAGATTGAATGATGGTTGAATTCCCCAATCCCATGGAATTAATATGCATGTGCTGAACTTGCCACTTGACACCCAAGGAACTCCACTTAGCTCCCATGCACACAAACCCATGATTTATTTTTCCTTTAGCTTAATTTAAGGTAAGAAGAATTTTCTTTACAATGTAACATCCCCACTATAATCCCCAGTTTAATTAATGCTTAATGTATATATAATATTTGGCTACGACCAAACGATGTAATGTGTGAACTGTATTTCTATGTTTTAATAATAAAATGTGATGCCAACTACTAAGGGGACATGGGTAGAGATGGGGGACGAATTAATCCACAA
>ML785583.1:453310-478066 GCA_009831015.1 Picea engelmannii
AAATTTTACACATTTAGTTTTTGGGCATGAACAACAAGTAGAGATCAAGAAAGAGAGCTTGGAGCTAGAAAATCCATGAAGGTTGAATTCTATAACATGCTGGAGAATTTTGGTGCTGAAGATTGAAGAGCCAGGTTATCAAGCCTAAAAAGTGAACTCTTGTGGGGGTTGTAGTGTAACAACGAGTGTTTGTTGTTGTTTGCTGGTATTTTTTTCTTAGCAGCAAGTTCCCTTGAGTTCCCAATTGAGAGATTCCTGGTTACCTATGCCAGAGAGACCCTGATAAACAATGGAATGCATGAGGGAATGAGATCAGTGAAGAGGTACATTCCTTGGGTTGGGTAGGTCAAGAGGAAGAGAGTTGGTGGAAAATCGGGATAACTGTAGGAGAATATTAATGGGTTGTGGAATTTCTGAGCTGTGAATGGAAAGTGAGAGACCACCCTCTTTTATGGATTACTAGCCCCAACTCGGGGGTGAATTGCTATTGATATTTGGAAAAATAGGTATATGGTTAGGTGGAATGTCCATCCCAAGTAGTTGGTTGCACAACTATTTATAAAAGATAAGTGTTTTATCTTGTTGCTGTTTGTATTATGAGCTTATTTACTGTGCATTAACTCTGTGTATCAAACTGATTTATATGCTGCTGAAATTGAGTTTAATAGTTTCATTTCATGTTGTTTTATCATGCTGTAGATGTATATAAATAATGGCAACATTCAACAGTTAAATCTGTATGTAATTCATAGTTGTAAGCTACAAAAAATTGATTTAGCTATAAAAAAATTGTTTTTATGAGTATTCCGCACCGTAGTGTTCCTTAGTTGGGTTGGGGAACATTACATTATGGTATCAGAGAGCCTAGTTAAAAACTGAGCTTGTATGGTCTCAAACTAGTGTGAGTTTGACAAATTCGATGTCGCATATTTTGTCTATGATGAATTTGGGGAAAAATGGAGAAAAATGATTGAAATCCCCAAATTTGTGAGGAAAATCTGAGTTAAATGACTCATGATTGTCTAAGAGAGATTCAATGGAGTAGATTTGCAGATATGCAGAGTTAAATTTGACCCAGAGGGTCGAAATTCAAGTTTTAATGACCACTGTAGTGTTTTGCAGAGTTCAACAAATAGATGACTAAGATCTCTTTTGATCTCGAGATCGACGACTGAGATTCACTTTAATAAATTTAAAAATTCATAAGATTGCGGTTATTTGAAAGGTTTTGTAAATAAATGACCGAGATTCATTTTTGTGGTTGGGAAAATGGATCAGATTGACAGTCGAGATTGATTTTCGGCTTTTTAGAAAATGGATCAAAACAACGGTTTGGATTCATTTTCGGTCGTTGGGAGGTTGGGGCCGATCAACGTCCAGGATTCAATTCATAATTTTGCGAAGTGAAGCCGATCGATGGTCAAGATCATTTTGGCTTGGAAATCGACGACCTAGATTGATAAATTTTTTTCTAAGTGTTGAAGTTGTCCAAGGAAAATCACCGATGATCGATGGTCGGGTGTTGGCTGATTCGAAAAAATGTTTCTGTCAAACAAGAGAAACAACCAATGGGCTGATGGTCGGGCATCGACCAAATCGAAAAAGTTTTATGATTGTCCAAGAAAAATGGTTGATGGTCGATGGAGAAAAGAGGGTGATGATATGTCATGCTACATCATCATCCATTTTTCATTCCATGTCAACATCCATGTGTCATGCCATGTCAACCAAGTTAATACCTCAGGATGAGGATTCATGCCATATCATCATCCACATGTCATGCCACGTCAATAATTTCCACGTCATCACATAAGCGACCGATGGCCGACGATCATGTCAACCGGTTTAACAAAGTGTTACAAGTGGTTTCCAAGAGAAAATAATTGACAACCGATGAGACGATGGTTGGGCATCAATCGAATTAGTGAGGAGTTTCAATCACCAATGAAAACAACCAATGGTCGACTTGACCGGTTTAGCGTTGTGTTGTGAATCAATTATCAAGAGAATGGATCGATGGCCAACGATTGGGTCGATAGTTTAGAAAAATGTTGCACGCATACAAAGGAAAGTGTTTATCGTCGATCATTGATGGAGCTCAGATTACACCTGATTTTAGATCAATGAATCAGATTTAAAGGGATACATATAACAGTAAAATAGTCAAATTTATATGAAATTATTTGAATTTTTCACATTTTTGAAGGTCATTAACTTGCACGGAAATTTTGAGGGCCTAAACAATGCTTTGAGGAGTTTTATTTTTTGAGACTATAAGTGTCGTAGGAACCACATAGAGGCACTGTGAATTAAATAAAAGAGATCAATGAGATCTTTCCAATGAGCTAATCTGTTTGCAAAATAGAGCTCGTATGAGAAAGATACAACCAAAACAGTAAGGGTAAAATTTCAGTGCCAAATTACTTTCAAAGAGAATAAATCCTTGCTCAGAGGTCCATTTGGGGCACATGAGTAGTCTATGGAAATATTATGAACCATAGAAAGCAACCATGGAGCCAAATTTAGGATTTGGGTATGTAAAAGTGTGCAGGAAGAAAAAGAAGACACTCGTAGCATACATGGGTAAATTGAGTAAAACAATCAAAACTTCTCCGAACCATAAATTTCAGCTCAGAGATCAGATTTGAGAAAACAAATAGTTTCTGGAAATATATTGAAGAGGATAAGAGGCATATCCATCAAGAATTTTGATTTGGGTAGAAAATTTTTCCAGAAATTAATAAAGAGATTTCTGTAACAGTAAAAGAGTGTAAATTGCAACATGTAAATGTTGTAACTTTTAGCTCAGAACTCAGATTAAGGCATGAGTACAACCATTGGAAATATATTAGAAAGAGAATGCATCTAAGGAATTTGATTTGGATTTGGTGCATTGTGTACTTCATAAATTGGGAGAAATAATAACCTCTATTCTAATTGATGAAATGTTTTATGCTATGCACGCCCTAACAATAATTATTGCATGCACATTTTTTGCAGAACTAGAGGTACATGAACACAACTTTGGTTATCATATGAGGACTAGAGTCATGAAATATGCTCAAGGATCTTATAGCCATGAGGAGGAGATCATAGGTCTTCATGTTAGCATGGGTAATGCCGAGACAAAGTCAAATTGAAGAAGAGACATGTAGGAGCATGTAACTATGAGAAGCTTGCATAGGAAAGTGTAGAGCTATAGAGCTAATAATGAAAGGAATATGAAGGCTCATAAAGAGATACTTCAGAGCTTAAATATGTTTCATAAGAAAGTTAACAAGCAATCTGGCACTAAGTAAGAAAATAGTGCTAGACAAGTGACAACATCCAGATCCCATATAAAAATGGATGATCATGGAAATTATAGGCAATCAAGAAACATGAGAAAGCATCATCATTCTCCAAAGAAGTCACCTAGAATAACTCATGCAAGTTTAGGGCCAGGGAGCAGCCCAAGTGTGTCTCCTATTAAGAGGAAAAGAAGAAGGTTCGAGGAAGTCATATTGCAAGGTGAGCTCAGGAAGATCAATCCACAAAATTTCAATGGTGAGCACATGAAAGGAGAAGAATCCGAGGCCTAACTATTGGAAATGAAGAAATATTTCCAGCTACATGATTACCCCTCAAGGGTAGAAGCTAGAATTGAAACCTACCACTTGCAATGAAAGACAACCATGTGTTGGGATCAACTTAAGCAAGCCAAGCACCTTGATGAGAAAATAATCTCATGGAGGAAGTTGAAAGGATATTTCCAAGATAAATATTTGTCCCAACATTATTATGAAAGGAACATGGAAGATTTCTTTGAACTCAAGTTGGGAAGCATGACAATGGATGAATATGAGAATAGGTTCTTTGAATTGTTGAAGTATGTTGAATTCATAAAGGATGAGAAAGTCAAAATCCAAAGGTTTCTAAGTGGGTTACCCTCCTTCTATAGTGACAAGATATAATATGATAACCCCAAAACTTTGGAGGAATCCATAAGGAGAGAAAAACATCTTTATGAGAAAAATAGAGGAAGGCCAGTTTTCCAAAAGGCTTGGAATGACATGATGAAAGGGAAATAGGATCAAATGTAGAAAGGTTTTAAGCCACCCTTTTTAAGTAATAACTCCTAAGAAAATTGACAAGGTCAGTCAACCCAAAATGAGCACAAGACTGCAAATTCAATTGGGAAAAGGCCAAGACAACATGTACAATGTTGGGGATGTGAGGGAAATAACCTATATAGGGAACACCCCCACAAAGGAGAAATAATTAGGACTGTCCATAACATTCAGGAGGATGAAGTAGTGGAAGACATGGGAGGAAACATGCCAAGTATTTATGCAGCCTTGGAAAACAAGCAAGTGGAATATCAATCCCCATGATTGAAGTGGAAGGTAAGATTGATAACCAACCCATAACAATTTTAATTGATTTTGGAGCTATCCATAGTTACATAAATGATAACATTGTTGAAATATTTCACTTGCAAAGGAGCAAGCATAATAAATCTTGGTTAGTTTAGTTATCCACGAGAGCTAAGAGAAAAATCAATGAGCTTGTTAAAGATTTCCTAATAGAAATGAATGGACTCAATACAAAGGTAGATCTAAACATCATACCACTAGGTTCATGTGATTTCCTAATTGGAATGGATTGGTTGGAAAAATACCATGCTATCCTAGACTATTACAACAATAAAATCACATGTCTTGACGAAGAACGGAAGCAAGGGAAGATTCAAGGCATTCAAAGAGTTGTAGATATTAGAGAGATTTCAGCTATGCAATTGAAAAATATTTTCAGGAAGGGATGCCATTATTTTATAGCCCATACAAAAGACGAAACCAAAGATAAAGTGACAAGAATTGAAGACAATATGGTCTTGAGGTATTTTGAAGATGTTTTTAGGGAAATCCCATGATTTCCACCAAAGAGAGACATTTGTTTCTCTATTGATTTGGTTCTAGGAGCTGCCCCATTGTCCAAGACACCATACAAAATGGACACACCAGAATTGAAAGAGTTGTAGATGCATCTTGAAGAATTGTTAAAGAAGGGGTAACCTTGGGGAACCCTAGTTCATTTTGTGAAGAATAAATATGAAACCTTAAGGCTGTGTATTGATTTCAAACTACTGAATAAGGTCACCATAGGGAACACATATCCTTCACCAATAATTGATGATTTGTTTGATCAGCTGAAAGGTGCAAGAATATTTTCCAAGATTGACTTGAGATTAGGCTATCATCAAGTGAGGATTAAGAAAGAAGACATAAGCAAGACAACATTCAGGACAAGATACGGGAAATATGAATTCACGGTAGTACCATTTGGACTATCAAATGCCCCAACTGTTTTTATGTGTCTGATGAATGGAATGTTCAAGGATTACTTGGAAAAGTTTTTAATTATGTTCTTAGATGATATACTCATCTCTCTAAGTCAAAAGAGGAACATGAACAACTTTTAAGAATGGTGTTGCAATTTTTAAGAGAGTATAAATTGTATGCTGAAAGACATATTGACTAGCGCACCAATATTGAGGATTGCATATCCAGATGAAGATTTTGTGGTGTGCACTGATGCATGAAAGGAAGGACTCGATGGAGCCCTTAGTTAAAATGATCATGTGGTATGCTATGAGAACATAAAATTAAAATGGCATGATAAGAATTATGCTACCCACAATTTAGAGTTAGCAACAATTGTACATGCATTAAAAATGTGGAGAAATTACCTCATGGGAAGGAAATTTGAGCTAAGGACAAAACATTGTGGTCTGAAACATTTGTTTGGATAACCAACCTTAAATGCTAAACAAACTAGATGGCTTGAATTTCTTATTGAGTATGACTTTGAAATTAAACATGTAAAGGGAAAGGAAAATCAAGTGGCTGATGCACTTGACAGGAGAGCTCATGAAGTGCATATTGCAGCCATCAACATGTACAAGATTGATATAAAAGATAAATTGTTGCAACAATAAATTTGGATCAACAATATTTGAGCATAAAAGAAAAATTACAGTGAGGAAATTTTTCACAGAAATTTAAATTTTATGAGCTGAAAGAAGATGGAATTCTCATGTACAAAGGAAAAGTATATGTGTTGAATTCCAGTGAGTTGAAAAATACAGTTTTGAAGGAAATGTACAACGTGCCATATGCTAGGAACCTAGGATATCATAAGACAATTGCAGCTATAAGAAGCCAATACTTCTGGCCAGGAATGAAGAAAGAAGTGGTTGATTACATAGCCGAATGTCTAGAATGTTGGAAGGCAAAGACAAAGCATAGGCATCCAACAAGGTTATTGCAACCATTAGCCATTCCATAATGGAAGTGGGAAGTAGCGACGATTGATTTTATTAGAAATATGTCCAAAATAGTGAAACAACATGATTCCATCATGGTGGTGGTGGATAAATTGACTAAGGAAACACATTTTATTCCAGTGAAGACAATACACAAGGAAATAAATGTTGCATAAATTTACATGAAAGAAGTTGCTAGGTTACTTGGAGTGCCTAAGGAAATAGTTTCAGATAGAGATCCAAATTTTACTTCAAATTTTTGGAAAGGTTTGTTCAAGGGATTTGGGACAAATTTAAATTTCAGTACAATGTATCACCCAGAGTCAGATGGATAGACATAGAGGACTAATATAATCATTGAAGACATGCTTCAAATGTATGTGATGGATAAATAATCAAAGTGGGAATATTATATTCATTTAATTGAACTTTATTACAATAATGGGTATCAGGTCTCATTGAAAATGAGTGCATTTGAAACATTGTATGGAAAAATGTGTAACATGTCAGTGAGATGGGATAATCCAATATATAGAGAAGTTGTTGGGCCAGATTTGTTAAAGGAAATGGAAGATCATATGGAAAAGATCAAGTAGAATTTAAAAGCTTCCCAGGACAAACAAAAAGGTTATGCAGACAAGAATAGAGTGTTTAGAGATTTTGAAGTGGGTGAACATGTGTTCTTAAAACTGAAAGCAAAGAGAGGTTCACTAAGATTAGGGAGTTTCCCAAAGTTGACAACAAGATATTGTGGACCTTTTTAAATCTTAGAAAAGATATATCCAGTTGCATGTTTGCTAGCATTTCATACATCCATGAGAGTGCATAATGTATTTCATGTGTCATTATTAAAGAAATATGTGCCTGAATCTAACCACATAATTGATTAGAATGTGATCTAATTGGAGCACGAAGGGGATTTCCAAGTGGAACCAATATACATCGTAGATTGGAAAGTCAAAGTTCTTAGGAACAAATCCATAGATATGGTAAAGGTTCAATGCACCTTCTATGGTCCTGAATATGCTACATGGGATCATGAAGAAAACATGCGGGAAGAATACCCACAAATGTTTGTTAATTTTGAAGAAAACACAATGCAAGACTCCATTTTGAACAACTAGAGTTCTGGAACCACATCTCAAAGTCCTAGCCAATTGTGCTGGGGACCCTAATAAAAGAATGGCTCATTCCTTGGGTTAATCTTGATAAATGAATGGTACATTTCTTGGATTAGCCTTGATAAATGAATTGTGCATTCCTTAGGTCAGTGAGTTGAGAGGAACAAGAGATTGTGGTTGGAACTGCTGCTAAAGTTCTGAAAGTGATTTTTTTTATTTTCTAAGTATTGTGATGTAAATTTGCATATATGTATATTGACATAGTGTGCACTAAGGATGACGCACAATTGTAGGGGAGGGGAATGTAACATATCCACTATAATACCCAATTTAATTAATGATTAATGTCGATATAATATGTGGTTACGACCAAGCAATGTAATATGAAAAAAATATTTTTATGTTTTAATAATAAAATGTGATGCCAACTACTAAGGGGACATGGACAAATATGAGGGATGAATTAATCCACAAAGAGAGGGGAGGGTCTAAGAGAATGGTCAAGAGGGGTCCAAGGGGGAATTACTCATGTATATTAATTCAACCCATTTTCCTAGATTTTTTTATTGGTATATGAACCTTCTAATTTCTAATTGAGTGTTCCCAAATCCAATCATTGAATACATGTAAGAGGGTGGGTGTGAGTGGTCACATGTTATAGTTATTGGGAGTGTTAGAAAAATAGGATTGCGTAGAAATAAAATAAAATAAATGCATAAATAAAACACAAAACATACACAATACAATAGAGACACATATACACGTGGTTCACCCAGTGTGGGCTATGCCCACCAAAGAAATTTCCAGGTCCTTCCTTTTTATTATCTAGCAAAATGAAGGGATACAATCTATAGCTCAATCGTTGTAACTTCCTCTTATTTCTCTCACAGTCTCCTCTCAGAATACAACATTCACAATAATACATAACCACAATACAATTCCCTCATAAAAGAGGGTTTCTTTCTAGGGAAAAAAATCCTGAAATAACTTCTACCATCATATCTACAACCTTATAATGAATGGTCCATATTGACTATGAAATTACAATATACATTTACAAGGAATTTTTTCATTCGAGGGATTTTCCCCAAGCCCCCATCAGGGGATGTTTCCCCCGAACCCTTGTCGAGGGCCCGTTGGCCCTTGGACCCTGACGGGGGGGGGGAGCCCCCCTTGTAATCCTCCTGCGTGGAGGGGTGTATAGTATTTTGGGGTGTACAATCTTCATGGTGTATAAACATGGATGAAAATAAATACCGATGAATTTAGAAAATAACTAGGATCCACAACCAACAGTCTCCCACTTGGAGACTGATCACAACAAATCCACTGTTGCTGTACCTGCTGGACTATGATCCACCTTGGACCTGGAAAATTTATCATCTTCACCTTCATTCTTGAAGGCCAATTGAAATTGAACATGAACTCAATTTCTCCCTGGTTACTCCCTTTGTTAACATGTCTATAAAATTTTGGCTAGTATGTATCTTTTCCAACTTCAAATGTCCATCTTCTAAGACGGATTGTATAAAATGGTACCTGAGCTATATATGCTTAGTATTTGAATGGAAAGCTGAGTTCTTTGCAAGATGAATGACACTCTCACTATCACAATACAACCTGCTATTCTCTTGCTTCTTTCCTAATTCCTCCATAAACCTCTATAACCAAATCATTTCTTTACTAGCCTCTGTAGCAGCAACATACTCTGCTTCTATTGTTGAAAGTGAAACAACATTTTGTAGTTTCGGAATCCAACTTACTGTTGTTCCACCTACAGTAAAAATGTACCCTATGGTGCTCCTCCTGCTATCTTTATCACTTGCCATATCTAAATCAACATATCCCTGAAGAACAATGTATGAACCTCCAAAACATAACGCATGAGTATTAGTACCTCTCAAATACCCGAGAATGCACTTTACTACCTTCCAATGTTCTTTACTTGGATTTTTCATATACCTTCTCAAAACTCCCACTGCATGTGCAATATATGGTCTTGTGAAAACCATCGCATACATCAAGCTACCAACTGTTGATGAATAAGGGACCCTGAACATGTATTCTATCTCCTCATGTGTCTTGGGACACATTTCCATGGTTAATTTGAAATGGATGGCTAAAGGTGTACTAACTGGTTTTTCATTCTGCATTCTAAACCTCTCCAACACCTTCTCTATGTACTCACCCTTAGACAATGTCAATTTGCGATTTTTCCTGTCTCTTATTATTCTCATACCAAGGATTTTATTTGCAACAACCAAATCCTTCACGCAAATGAATTAGCTAATTTCTTCTTGAGCACATTTATATCTTGCATATTAGACCCTACAACAAGCATACCATCTACATACGATAGCAAGATCAGATAACTTCCATTTTCTAGCCTTTTAAAATAAACACAATGATCAGAATGACATCTACTATAACCTTGTTATGTCATAAACCCGACAAACTTCAAATACCACTGCCTTGGAGCTTGATTTAGGCCACACAATCTCTTCTTCAACCTGCATACCAAATGTTCCTTCCCTTTGAACTCATACCCCTGTGGCTATTGCATATAAATCTCTTCCTCCAAACCCCCATGGAGATTTTTTTTTTTACATCTAACTGTTCAAGATGCAAATATTCTACTGCCACAAGACTTAAAATAGTCCTAATTGAATTCATATTAACAACATGACAAAATATTTCATCAAAATATGTACTTTTGTTTTGTGCAAACCCCTTTACAACAAGTCTAGCCTTGTACCACTTTTTTCCTTCATCTTATTCCTTCAACTTGTAAACTCATTTGTTTTTCAATGCTCTTTTTCATGCAGGAAATTGAACCAAGTCCCAAGTATGGTTATTTACCAAGGAATCCATTTCCTCTTTCATGCCTTACTCCCACTTCTTTTTAATGTCTACCTGCATTGCCTCTTCATAACATTCTCGTTCACCATAATCAATAAAAAATAAATAATACAATGAAAGAGAGTATCGTTCATGGGGTCTACTTAACTTGGTATATTGTCTAACAACACTTGTAAGAGTTTGAGGTACCTGCTGCTCCTGTTTTTGTACATTTTTATTTTCTGGTACCTTTGGAATTTCTTTTTCAGTGATCTCATCAAGCACTGTGTATTATGGTTTTTCTTTTTCATGCTTCTTTCCCTGCAACTGATCTTTGTACATGAAATTATCATTGAATATGACATCTCTACTCTTAATGATTTTGTGATTTTCATAATCCCACAAGTGATAACCAAAATCATTAACACCGTATCCAATAAATGTACACTTCTTGGATTTTTCCTCAATCTTTTTTCTATTTTCTCTATCAATATGTACACATGCTTCACAACCAAAAGTCTTCAAAAAAGAATAGTTTACCTTTTTACCTGTCCATGCCTCCTCTATAATTCCACCATCCAAAGAGCTTGAAGGTCCTTTGGTTATTAATTAAACAACAATATCTACAATATCTGTCCATAATTGTAAGGGAAACCCAACATGCAATCTCATTCTCCTTGCACGCTCCATGATTGTCCTGTGTATCCTTTCTGACACACCATTTTCTTGTGGTGTTCCTGGAACTGTCTTCTCTCTACGAATCCCATGGTATGAACATTAAGTATAAAACTCATTGCTGCAATATTCACCTCCATTGTCTAATTTGAGACACTTCATCATTTTTCCTGTCTCATTCTCAACCAAAGCTTTCTATTTCTTAAAAGTATCAAAAACATCAAATTTTTGTCGAATCCAATAAACCCAAGTTTTTCTAGTTGCATCATCAATAAAAGTAACATATAACGAGAGCCACCAAGAGATGATACCTGATATGGTCCCCATACATATGTATGCACAATATTTAACTTTTCATTCTTCTTTACCTTTCCAACTCTGAGAAATCTGACTCTCTTCTGTTTTCCATAAACACAATGATCACAAAAATCCAAATCAATTTGTTTAAGATCTGGGAACAAATTTATTTTGTGAAGTATCTGCATCTCCTTATCACTCATGTGTCCAAGCTTATGCTGCCAAAGTTTTGTATTCACTCCTGTACATAAATACAATGTACCTACCTTCTCTCCTTTTTCTATCACCAGTTATCCTTTGGTGACCTTCCATGCTTTATTTGCAAATATGGAGATAAAACCTTCACTTTCCAACTACCTTTTTGAAATTAGATTTTTCCTTAGATCTAGAACATGTCTTACCTATTTCAACAACCATTGGTTTCCACTCTTTTGCTTTATCTGGACCTTTCCCATTCCAACAATTTTTCATGGTGCATCATCACCCAAATGAACCTGTCCAAAATCACGTTGAACATAATCTAGAAAATTTTTCCTATGGGGTGTGGCATGAAATGAAGCCCCCGAATCTACTAGCCAAGAATCATAAATATTATCTACTGAAAGAATCAAAGCATCTTGTAACACATCACCTGTGACATTTGATTCTTGAATTTTCTCCTGCTGTCCATCTCTTTGTTTATTTGGAGGTCTGCAGTCTTTCTTCATATATCCTTTCTTCCCACAATTCAAAAACTCTATATTTCCCAGTCTGGATTTGGATCTGCCCTTCCTAGAATTCCCGCGGTTCCCTGAGCCCTTTCCTCTATCATTTGTCTTCCCCTATTCTCCATGTTTAATGCATTACCTAAAGTATCACCTGTGATTTTCTGTTGCATTTTCTTGCTAAGGATAACACCAACAACATCATCAAATTTTAAAGTGTTTGAACCAGAGACAAAGTTACTTACAACCATGACCAAGACATTCCACTTTATGGAAATGAACATAGGATTAGAAGAGCCCCAACCTCATCATCAAAGTCAACTTTTACATAACTTAGCTGATTAGTAACAATATTAAATTCATTTAAATGATCTGCAACAGACCCACCTTCTGACATCTTCATATGAAATAATTGCGTCATGAAAAATACCTTATTGGATGTAGAGGTTTTTTCATACAGTTTAGCCAATGCATCCATCAATTCCTTTGTTGTCTTTTCTTTTGAAATATTGAAAGCTATTGATGCTGCCATGCTCAACCATATCGTTCCTAGTTCCTTTATGTTAAGAACCTCCCATTCTTCATCCTTCATGGCCATCAATTCTTTGCTATTCCGCCCAATGGTAGGAATAGATCCTTCTGATATAAATAATCTTCCATTTGCATCTTCCATAATTGGTAATTTTGGCCATTAAATTTATCGACGCTAAACTTTCCATCTTCCGCCATTTCTCCCACTCAAACCAAGAACCCTCTTTTTTGCGAGTTACCTTTCGCTTTGATACCAGTTGTTAGAAAAATAGGACCATAGAGAAATAAAATAAAACAAATGTGGAAATAAAACATAGAAGATACACAATACAATGGAAACATAGATATACTTGGTTCACCCAGTGTGGGTTATGTCCACTAGAGAAATTGCCAGGTCCTTCCTTTTTATTATCCATCAAAATGAAGGGATACAACCTACAACTCAACCACTGTAACTTCCTCTTATTTCTCTCACAGTATCCTCTCTCAGAATACAACATTCACTCTAATACACAACCACAATACAACTCCCTCATAAAAGAGGGTTTCCTTCTAGGGAAAAAACCCTAAAATAATTTCTACCTTCATATTTGCGACCTTATAATGAACGGTCCAAATTGACTACGAAATTACAATATACATTTACAAGGAAATTTTTCCTTCAGGGGCTTCGCCCCCGAGCCCCCATCAGGGGTCACTACTCTTGAACCCTTGTCAGGGACCCACTGCCCCCTGGACCCCACAAGGGGGGTGGGCAAGCCCCCCACGTGGATGGGTGTATAGTCTTCCAGGGTGTATAATCTTCATGGGGTATAAAAATGTCTGGAAACAAATACCCATGAATCCAGAAGATAATCAGGCTCCACAACCAATAGGGAGGGTGGGGGGATGAGTACAATCAACTTGGGGAAGTTTGTGAGTCAATCAAGCAAGCCAAAGGAGAGGAAAATTCGTATGTGTAGCTACAATAGTTTTACACATTCAGTTTTTGGGCATGAACAACAAGTAGAGAGCAAGAAAGAGAGCTTGGAGATGGAGCATCCATGGAGGGAAAATCCTAGATCATACTGGAGCGTTTCTGGAGCGCTTTGGAGGTGAATATTGAAGAACCAGGTTGTGAGGCATGAAGAGTGAACTTCTATGGGAGTTTCACAGTAACAATGAGTGTTTGCTATTATTTTTTGGTAGTTTTTGTTCTAGTATCAAGTTCCCTTGAGTTTCTAGCTAAGATATTCCTAGTTACATGTACCATAGAGACCCTGATAAATGAATTAGATGTTGAGGGAATGCGATTAGTGAAGGGGTACATTCCTTGGGTTAGGTAGGTCAAGAGGAAGAATGCTAGTGGAAAATCATTATAGTTGTAGGATAATATCAATGGGTTGTGGAATTTTTGAGTTGTGAGTGGAGAGTGAGAGATCACCCTCTTTTGTGGATTACCAGCCCCAACTCGAGGGTGAATTGCTATTGATATTTGGAAAAACAGGTCTATGGTTGGGTGGAACATCCATCCCAAGAACATGGTTTCACAACTATTTATAAAATATAAGTGTTTTATCTTGTTTCTTTTTGTATTATGAGTTAATTTGCCGTGCATTAACTCTGTGTATCAAACATATTTATATGCTGTTGAAATTGAGTTTAATAGTTGCATTTCATGTTGTTTTAGAATGGTGTAGATGCATGTAAATAATGGTAACATTAAATAGTTATATCTTTATGTAATTCATAGCTATAAAATAAATGAAATTGATTTAGCTGTAAAATTTTTCATTTTTATGAGTATTCCGCACCATAACGTTCTTCAGTTGGGTTGGGAAATGTTACATACAATATGATAATATGTATCAAAATTTGGACCCTATGGGCCCCGTTAATCCCCTCTCACATTTAAATTCAAATAAAATAATATATGTTTAGACTTTGATCGACCATTGTGATAAGTCAATCAATGGAAAAGACAATCAATACGGTAGTTGAACTAGTTGACTAGATAGTCAAGCCAGTCGACTAGACAATTGAGCTAGTTGACTAGACAATTGAGTGAGTTGATCATGAGTTGATCATCAGGTCTGGTCGACCAATGGAGTAAGTCAATTTTCTCTCATGGAATCATAGTGCCCCAATGTTATCATCCCTCTTGTATCACAACCATCAATGTGTTCTTATTCATAACTTTGGTATACAATATACATAGATCGACCCTCAACCATACTATTTGGATCACTGACCTATATGAAATTTGTACATATACAATAATAAATTCAGTATCAAATTGGGGGTATTACATTTCCCTCCCCCTTATTTTTACATTGTTCTTAGTGCATTATATACAAATATACTTCTCACATGGCATCTTCTAGCTCCCATGGCACGTCCTCAAGGCTATAACATGTCCACCAAAATTTACTTTCCCTATGCCTTTGTTCTTGAGCACACCATTTCCTTCTAGTTGTAGTTGGTATTACATTCCTTTTTCCTTTGGAATACACCATTCCTTGGTGTTCTTTCTTTTTCAATTGTCCCTATAAAAACCATCAATAAAACATACATGTTAAGGTTATTTTCATACAACAATTATATCATTTACAGGAGTTCGAACTCCACAATGTAAACATGTATTTGAAAGTAAGTTTATAAACATAATCCAATAGTTATATGTATGACTATTTCTTTTCTTCACAAAGTTGCCACATGAAAGAATTCATCCTTCAACACACCCTCAAATAATTCATCCTTCAACACACCCTCTTGATTCCAACCACATGCATTCTTAAGTTTCCTATTCCTTTCTATACTCACCCTCTAGGCTCATATATCCCCTTCATTTCTACACAATCCCTCGGGTGATCCATCATTTACCAAGGTTTTCACATGCAAGGAGATCACCAACTTACTACCAAGCATCCACTACTATCATCAACCAATAAATTTTAGATTTTAACATTGTACAATAAATTAGTGCAAATGAATTCGGAATAAAAACAAAAAAAATACAATGGCACACACACACATTACACAAAGATTTTACCTTGGAAACCAAAATCAGGAAAATCAACAACTTGTGTAGAGCCACACCTTTAATATTCTATTCATAATATATTCATTGTTTACAATACAATATATGTATATAGGATCCTGTGACATCCAAAACCCCTTATCCATTGACCTAGATTAGTAAAAAACCCTAATTCCTTAACCAAAATTAGAAAACCATGAACAAAAACCATGTGCCAAAAAACCACTAAACAATGGATGCAAAAAACACCATTTATTTTTCTAGGGGCGCTACCCCTAAACTTCTGCACAGGGGGGATATTTCCCCCCTGCAAATCCCTTGGACATGAGGGTTCCACCCCCTGTGACCCCCCGAGTAGGGGGGAATAACATTGTTAGGGACCTAACCTCTCTGACCCTTTTTGACCTCATACCCCTGTGGCTATTGCATATGAAGGTCCTTTTTTTATTAAGTAAACAACAATATCTACAACATTCGCCAACAACTATAAGAGAAACCCAACATACAATCTCATACTCCTTTCACACTCCATGATTGTCTTGTTCATCCTTTTTGACACACCATTTTCTTATGGTGTTCCTAGAACTGTCTTCTCTCTACAAATCCCATGGTATGGACATTAAGCATCAAACTCCTTGCTACAATATTCACCTCCATTGTTTGATCTGAGATACTTCAACATTTTTCCTGTCTCATTCTCAACCAAAACTTTCCATTTCTTAAAAGTATCGAAAAATCAGATTTTTGTCAAATGCAATAAACCCAAGTTTTTCTAGTTGCATCATTAATAAAAGTAACATAATAACGAGAGCCACCAAGAGATGATACATGAGATGGTCCCCATACATATGTATGCACAAGATTTAACTTTTAATTCTTCTTTACCTTTCCAACTCTGAGAAATTTGACTCTCTTCTGTTTTCCATAAACACAATGCTCCCAGAAATCCAAATCAATTTGTTTAAGATCTGGGAACAATTTCTTTTGTGAAGTATCTGCATCCCCTTATCACTCATGTGTCTAATATTATGATGCCAAAGTGTTGTATCCACTCCTGTAGAAGCTAAAGAGATAGAAGAGTCAATATTACTAGTACATAAATACAATGTACCTACCTTCTCTCATTTTGATATCACCATTGATCCTTTGGTGACCTTCCATGCCTTATCTACAAATATTGATATAAAACTTTCACTTTCCAAATACCTTGTTGAAATTATATTTTTCCGTAGATCTAGAACATGTCTTACTTCTTTCAACAACCATTGGTCTCCACTCTTTTTCTTTATCTGTACCTTTCCCTTTCCAATAATTTTGCATGGTGCATCATCAACCAAATGAACCTGTCCAAAATCACCTTGAACATAATCTAGAAACTTTTTCCTATGGGGTGTGGCATGAAATGAAGCCCCTGAATCTACTAGCCAAGAATCAGAAATATTATCTACTGAAAGAATCAAGGCATCTTGTAATACATGACCTGTTACATTCTTGATTTTTCTCCTACTGACCATCTCTTTGTTTATTTGGAGGTCCACAGTCTTTCTTCAGATATCCTTTCTTCCTACAATTCCAACACTTTATATTTCCCAGTCTGGATTTGGATCTGCCCTTCCTAGAATTCCCGTGGTTCCCTGATCCCTTTCCTTTATCATTTTGTCTTCCCCTATTCTCCATGTTTAATGCATTACTTGAAGTCTCACCTGTGATTTTCCGTCGCATTTCCTTTCCAAGGATAACACCAAAAACATCATCAAACTTTAGAGTGTTTGAAACAGAGACATAGTTACTTACAACAATGACCAAGCTATTCCATCTTTATGGCAATGAGCACAGGATTAGAAGAGCCCCGACCTCATCATCAAATCCAATTTTACATAACTTAGCTGATTAGTAACTGTATTAAATTCATTTAAATGATCTGCAACAGACCCACCTTCTTACATATTCATATTAAATAATTGCATCATTAAAAATACCTTATTGGATGCAGAGGTTTTTTCATATAGTTTATCCAATGCATCCATCAATTCCTTTGTTGTCTTTTCTTTTGAAATATTGAAAGCTATCGATGCTGCTAGGCTCAACCATATCGTTCCTAGTTCCTTTATGTTAAGAACCTCCCATTCTTCGTCCTTCATGGCCATCGATTATTTGCTATTCCGCCCAATGGTAGGAATAGATCCTTCTGATATAAATAATCTTCCATATGCATCTTCCATAATTGGTAGTTTTGGCCGTTAAATTTCTCAACCCTAAACTTTCCATCTTTTGCCATTTCTCGCACTTGAAACATGAACCCTCTTTTCTGCAAGTTACCTTTCGCTTTAATACCAGTTGTTAAAAAACAGGACCGAAAAGTAATAAAATAAAACAAATGTGGAAATAAAACATAGAAGATACACAATACAATAGATACACACATATACGTGGTTCATCTAGTGTGGGTTACGTGCACTAGAGAAATTTCTAGGTCCTTCCTTTTTATTATCCAACAAAATGAAGGGATACAACCTACAACTAAACTGCTGTAAATTCCTCTTATTCTCTCACAGTCTCCTCTCTCAGAATACAAAATTCGCTATAATACACAACCACAATAAAACTCCCTCATAAAAGAGGGTTTCCTTCTAGGGAAAAAAACCCTAAAGTAACTTCTACCATCATATTTGCGACCTTATAATGAATGCTCCAGATTGACTACGAAAATACAATATAAATTTACAAGAAAATTTTTCCTTCGGGGGATTTTCCCCCGAGCACCCATCAAGGGACACAACCCCTGAACCCTCGCTGGGGGTTCGCTGGCCTCCAGACCCCACTCGGGGGGGAGGCCCCCGCGTGGAGGGGTGTACAGTTTTCATGGGGTATAAACACAGATGGAAACAAATACCTATGATTCTGAAATATATTCAGGATCCACAACCAATAGGGAGCATGGGGGGATGAGTACAATCAACTTGGGGAAGTTTGTGAGTCAAGCAAGCAAGACAAAGGAGAGGAAAATTTGTATGTGTAGCTACAACAGTTTTACACATTTAGTTTTTGGGCATGAACAACAATTAGAGAGCAAGAAAGAGAGCTTGGAGATGGAACATCCATGGAGGGCGAATCCTAGATCATTCTGGAGCGTTTCTGGAGCGCTTTGGAGGTGAATATTGAAGAACCAGGTTGTTGGGCATGAAGAGTGAACTCATATGGGAGTTGCACATTAACAATGAGCATTTTCTATTATTTGTTGGTAGTTTTTATTCTAGGAGCAAGTTCCCTTGAGTTTCTAGCTAAGATAAAACTGGTTACATGTACCGGAGAGACCCTGATAAATGAATGGGATGCCCGAGGGAATGCGATTAGTGAAGGGGTACATTCCTTGGGTTAGGTAGGTCAAGAGGAAGAATGCTAGTGGAAAACCATTATAGATGTAGGATAATATAAATGGGTTGCAGAATTTATGAGTTGTGAGTGGATATTGAGAGACCACACTCTTTTGTGGATTACTAGCCCCAACTCAGGGGTGAATTGCTATTGATATTTGGAACAACAGGTCCATGGTTGGGTGGAACATACATCCAAAGAATCTGGTTGCACAACTATTTATAAAAGATAAGTGTTTTATCTTATTGTTGTTTGTATTATGAGTTTATTTGTTGTGCATTAACTCTGTGTATCAAACTGATTTATATGCTGCTGAAATTGAGTTTAATAGTTGCATTTCATGTTGTTTTAGAATGGTGTAGATGCATGTAAATAATGGTAACATTCAATAGTTATATCTGTATGTAATTCGTAGCTATAAACTAAATGAAATTGATTTAGCTGTTAAATTTTTCATTTTTATGAATATTCTGCACCGTAATGTTCCTTAGTTGGGTCGGGGAATGTTACATACAATATGATAATATATATCAAAATTTGGAACCTCTGGGCCACGTTAATCCCCTCTCACATTTAAATTATAATAAAATAATATATGTTTAGACTTCGATCGACCATTGTGATAAGTTAATCAATGGCAAAGATAATCAACAAGGTAGTTGAACTAGTAGACTAGATAGTCAAGCCAGTCGACTAGACAATTGAGCTAGTTGGCTAGACAATTGAGTGAGTTGATCATCAGGTCTGGTCGACCAATGGAGTAAGTCAATTTTCTCTCATGGAGTCATAGTGCCCCAATGTTATCATCCCTCTTGTATCACAACCATCGATGTGTTTTTATTCGTAACTTTGGTATACAATATGCATAGATCGACCCTCAACCATATTATTTGTATCATTGACCTATATGAAATTTGTACATATAAAATTATAACTTCATGATCAAATTGGGGGTATTACATTCCTCTCCCCCTTATTTTTACATTGTCCTTAGTGCATTATATACAAATATACTTCTCGCATGGCATCTTCTAGCTCCCATTGCACATCCTCAAGGCTATAACATGTCCACTAGACTTTACTTTCCCTATGCCTTTGTTCTTGAGCACACCATTTCCTTCTAGTTGTAGTTGGTATTGCATTCCTTTTTCCTTTGGAATACACCATTCCGTGGTGTTCTTTGTTTTTCAACTATCCCTAGAAAAACCATCAATAAAACATACATGTTATAGTTATTTTCATACAACAATTATATCATTTATAGTAGTTCCAACTCCACAATGTAAACATGTATTTGAAAGTAAGTTTATAAACATAATCCAATACTTATCTGTATGACTATTTATTTTCTTCACAAAGTTGCCACATGAAAGAATTCATCCTTCAACACACCCTCAAAGAATTCATCCTTCAACACACCCTCTTGATTCCAACCACATGCATTCTTAATTTTCCTATTCCTTTCTATACTCACCCTCTAGGCTTAGGCACCCCCTTCATTGCTACACAATCCCTTGGGTGATCCATCATTTACCAATGTTTTCACATGCAAGGAGAGAGCCAACTTACTACCAAGCATCCACTACTGTCATCAACCAATAAATTTTAGATTTTAACCTTGTACAATAAATTAGTGCAAATGAATTCTTAATAAAAACAAAAAAAACACAATCGCACACAAACACATTGCACAAAGATTTTACCTTGGAAACCCAAATCAGGAAAATCAACAACCTGTGTAGAGACACACCTTTAATATTCTATTTATAATATATTCATTGTCTACGATAMAATATATGTATATAGGATCCCATGACATCCAAAACCCCTTATCCATTGACCCATATTAGTAAAAAACCCTAATTCCTTAACCAAAATTAGAAAAATATCAAYGAAAACCATGTGCCAAAAAACCACTAAACAATGGGTGCATAAAACACCATTTCTTTTTCCAGGGGAGCTACCCCTAAACTTATACACAGGGGGGATTTCACCTCTCTACAAACCCCCTGGACATGAGGGTTCCACCCCCTRTGACCCTCCGAGTGGGGGGGGGGGGTAGCGTTGTTAGGGACCTAACCTCTCTAACCCCTCACATAGGTAGAATAATATATTTTCCATGTAATAAAGGCCMAACATTAGTTAATAAGGCCTATTCAATAATGTAAACAAGTCTAATGTAAGAAGAACTAATAGAAGCTTCCTCTTCTAGAAAGATCTTCCTCAAGAATGCTCCTTAGAAGATAGAATTAATATAAATAAGAGTAGGAGGCATGATAAAGTCTTGTCTTAAGAATTATTGTAATAGAGCACTGATTTGCTGGAGGTTACCATTTCGAAGAGGCAAGTGAACATTGCTTTTTATCAATAAAGGTATCATTTCTGGTGTTTTGTTTCTCTACATTTTGTTGTTCCACTCATAATTGATGCTATATTTATTCTTTTTTCTATTTATAATACATCTGGTACCTTGTTGGAAACATATTTAACCCTTATTGGTACCTTTCGAGTAGTACCACATCAGACAAAATATGTACACGACCATCACTCCTACGCACTGTAAGGTATATCAGGAGTCCCCTAGATCTCTTGAAACCAAATCTAGATTATCCGATTGACCACCCCACTACTAGAGTGACATCGAGAAGAACACTCGAGAATATACTCTCTAGTACTTGGGTAATAAGGTAGTACGACTAAGGGTTGATTGAGCCTCCTTAGTTGGTGCCTTGTGTTAAAATTTTGGTATGCTCATTTAACCATAGACAATGTCACATCATTGTCACCCAGCCATATGAATTCACTATGCCACCCTTGAGCACACTAACCTTTTCTTAGATAGAATGATTCCATCAAGTCCACACTAGAACCAATAGATAAACCCTAACCAGAAACACCACTGTTGCAACAACAACACAATACCAAGAGAACATACCTCTACTAATAGAAGCGTACCTTTACCAAGACAATCACACAAGAGAGATACCAGAAAGACTGATATTACACCACGACAACTGCTGCAACACCCTCTCCAGACTTGTGCCTCCTTTTGCTACAAATGCAACTGTTGCAACTACTGCTCCTCATACTTGCACCCTCCTTCTGCTAAGTGAGTGTGTGTGAGTGTACAAATGAGCTAAGGTGTCACCTTATTTATACTTATTATACCAGTGAAATTTTCCCACAGGGCCGACTTGTCTTTTTGGGAAAATATAATTTATTTTAACTTTTTTTGGCAGGCCCGACTTCTCTTTCTCAGGTTTTCTATTTCTTTATTATTATTCTCCTTGGGATGGATTCTCTTCTAGGGTTTCCACACATTTTTTTAATGGTTCTCTTACTTCCAAAATATTATATTCTAAGTACAAAGGTTACACTTGGAGGTTAATACCTCCCACAGCTACCAAAACATCAACACCTTGAGATATTGGGCTGAGTACTAATGTTCGACCCCGCATGTATATCAAAGATCTATAATGATCCATATTTATAAATGGAACATAATGAAATACAACGTTATAACAAAAACACATAGATATAATGAAACTTGACTTCTATTAATAAATGAAATGTGATGAACTGTACAAATGCAGAATGAAACAAACTTGCTTGAATGGTGGTAGCTTATCTATGAGAAGAGATGTGACAGTTATATGCATTCACCATAGCACATTACAATGAGGCTGAAAGGTATTTTTATCATAAAGAAGAAATGAGGAAACCCTAAACATAAAAAAACCTAAACATAGGAGACGAAACACCAAAAGGCTTGTGGGCCTCGGTGGGGTTATTTGGTATGCCAACTTCTCGAGGTTGTAACTTTTGCATACGATCTCTGTTGGCGCACTCGATATCCCATCAGAAAGGTTTAGATCAGAATTACACATTTTAGTCAACCTAAACCATGCCTTTGGCTCTTTCATGGGAATTTTTGCACCTAGAAAACACCGTTTAGGGCCTCAAAATGGCCGCAGACATTCATGACCCAAAAAAGTGTAGAAAAACTGCCAAAATGGAAATTGTGCTTTGAGCCAGTGGAATAGGTGGGTGGCCACTGATATCTACCTGGATCATAAAGAACAAGGATTTTTTTCTTTTCTTTAGGAACCCTATAAACCCTAACCCTTGGGAAATAAACATAACAACAAAGGAATAAATGCGATCTATTTCCACACAACCATGCATTCTACATTTTGGTTGTGAAATTCCTACATAATTTTTCCTGTTAACAATTTTGTCACTTCGTCACTGCACTATTCTTCAGGCTAGAGTTTAACTCTTCAGGAGTAAGAAAAAAATAGTATAATGGTCTCATCAACACCTTTATTTGGGACCTGTCCCATTGTATTCCTCTCTTTGCCCTGATCATCATGGTACCTATCAATTATAAGCCTTTTTTATTTATTTATTTATTTATTTCTGTGGTCCCACCCACCCTTCCAGAAATCCTTATTTGACACCTACCCATTGGTTTTCCCTTTTCACCTTGATCGCAGTAATATATATCACCTATCTGAATTTTTTCAGTGGACTCACTACCCATTCTAGGCACCCCAACTTTCTACATGGCCACCACTCGCACCCAAGAAGTGCAAACCGAAATCAACAAGAACAAGGCCTTGCTTGACCGTTTTGAGGAACAAGTCCAGACTCAATTTTCCAAAGTTGATGGTCGATTTAACTAATTAGAAGAAAAATTTCACAACAAATTTGACACCCTCAATGACATTATCACCCAGTTGCTGAACCATTCCCAAGACCCTCCCTTCCCTAAACAAACCTCCCAAGTAGATGGTGCTAAATCCTCCCACACTATGGCCTTTCATTCCAACCCTTTTCATCATGACCCCTGTATTCCTTGAGTTGAGGTCAATAAATTTGATGGCTTCAATCCCACGGGTTGGGTAACCAAATGGAGAATTATTTTTATTTGCATGGAAATACTGATGATTTATCGAGAATATGTTATGTCGTTCTCTATATGGATCCTAAATTCTGACAATGGTGTGAAAATGCACATCGTGGGTATGTTTCTTGGACCTAGTCTATTGTAGATATTTATGAATGCTTTGACACTGACACCCACTATTTATGTCGTTTGACCAATTTGAAATAGTCTGGCACAGTGGAAGACTTTATAATCACCTTTGAGCACTTAGTTTTCAGAACAGAGGGTGTGCCAAATGACTTCTTCAAGGAATGTTTTATCAGTGGCATAAATGATGAAATCCACACCCAGGTTCTCATGAATCACCCCTAGACTTGGTTGGAAGCTACTAAATGCGCCAAAGAAGCACAACAAGTTGTCTTTTAAAAGAACAAAAAACCCTCTTTTCTTCCCCTCCCTCGACCTACCAATCTTTCCCCTCATTCCACCCCTCTCAAGATCCAACAATTAACTCGACCAGGAATGGATGAACACCAAATCAAGTGTATTTTCTATAATTGTGATGAGAAATATTTTCCTGGGAACAAGTGTAAGTAACATAATCTTTTTATGTCCATTTATGAGGATGTTGCTGATGGGGAGGATGAAGCTTCCCCTATGGAAGAGATACCCCCTACAGATTATGCTACTCCGCCCACTAATCCACCAGAAGTTGAACTGCTGATTTTGATACACATCCTCACTGGCTTGTCTCCTCCCCAAACCCTCAAGTTCATTGGATACATTAAGCATAGGAAATTTCTAATCCTTGTTGACAGTGGAAACACCCATAATTTTATTCAACGTCGCATTGCCTAGGAAATCAATTTCTATATCCGTGTTGTTAATAATTTTCAAATCATGATTGCCAATGGTGGTTCCATGAAATGTGGTGGGTGTTGTGAAAATGCTCACCTACAAATTGGTTAGTACCACCTGAAAATCATATGTTTTCTATCAACATG
>ML785583.1:483186-500689 GCA_009831015.1 Picea engelmannii
GTAGCCCACACTGGGTGAACCACGTAAATCTGTTTCTCTCTTGTATTGTGTGTCTTCTGTGTTTTGTTTCTGCATTTGTTTTATTTTATTGCTCCGCGGTCCTGTTTTTCTAACATTTCCCCCTTCCCATGGTGTTCATGATCATTCAATTCCTCTATTCCTAGGCATCCTTCCTCCCAGTGTTCACCCTTATCGTCATCCCTTTTCCCAGAAGAATGAAATCAAGAAAATTGTTCAAGAATTTCTTGAAGCAGGTGTTATTCATCTTAGTACCATCCCCTATTCTTCTCCTTTGGTCATGTTACTCAAGAAAGAAGGAAATTTGTGCATGTGTCCAGACTTTCATTCCCTCAACAAACTCACCATAAAATACACATTTCCCATTCCTATCATTGATGACCTGTTGGATGAATTGAGTGGTGCTTAGTACTTTACTAAACTTGATCTCCATTTTGGATACCACCTGATATGTATGAAAGAGGAAGACATTCCCAAGACTTCATTTAGAACTCATGAGGGTCACTATGATTTCTTGGTCATTCCCTTTAGCCTGTATAATGCTCCCCCCACTTTCCAAATTCTCATGAATAATGTCTACTGTTATAGAAATTTTTTCCACACCCTATGCATCATGATTTGGTGGCCTACCCTTTCCCTTTGCAGACTCAATTTCCCCATTTTGATCAATAAAAAGTAAAAAATTCAAAATTTTGTACATATACGCGGGCTACAATTATACAACTTGCGTATATGCAGGTTGCTCCATTACAACCCACATACATTGGGTTTTGTTCTAAAAATTAAAAATATGTCAGGTTTTCCATGCCAAGTCACGAGATCCATAACCCTTGGCATTTCGTATGCTTTAAAATTTCCAATTCGACCATTCAATTCCCTTTGCAGGCTATAAATTGAGCCATATACAAGCTTTGAAGAAGAGAGAAAAATTTGAGAGCAAACACACTCTCGAGAAATTTCGCCTTATATTGAGTCTACATCCCTTTGTCCTTTAATTATGAACTTCCCTTATGTTCATCCCCCAAGCTCTCCCTATTTTGTGAAGGAGGAACCCAATTACTCCTAAAACTTGTGAGCTTAACCTGTGGAGGATTGAAGTGGCGAAGGCCCAGGTGGAGAGACTTAGTTTCTTGGTTCTGATGAGTGTCGATACAGAAGGTTGTCACCTATGTACTTCTACTGATTATATTAATATAAATATTCTTTTCTCATCCAATTATATGTTCCAAATGTTTGTATTATTTTCCATGGGTAAATTTTCAATACATGTTGATGGAATATGCTAGTTAACACCTTGGTTTTAATCCCTATAAACTAGCATGTATTATGTAAATGTGACATTAGGATGGTGAGTCAGTAAATATGGAAAGGGGACAAAGTGCCTAAAAATTTAATTAATACACACACACACATATAATACATTGTTGGCTGCAAGACGAATAAGGACAAGAAATAGGGAGATATGATTCCACGAGAGAGGGGGATAAATGGGCTAAGTCATTTTATTATATTTTATTTACCCATTTTGGTTTTAATTGACAAAAGTGGTTACATGAGCTTCTCGGGGAAGGCCATGTGTGTTATCAGACAAATTGGTAAGTACGAACACAAACTAATCTCCCTAACTTCAACAAAAATCTAGAATAAAACATGGCATAATACAATTTTCTCAGATTTCATTGTCATATAAACTAGTTCAGAGAGGCACATATGACATACCATTTAAATGACGTTTGATCCTCGCTAGTTTCATCCTTGCTCCATCTTTGGATTTGTGGGATGGTGAACTTGTTAAGAAGCACAAACCAAGAAAGAGAGAGAAAAATGATATATATATATATTCCAATGAAGTCTATGCATAATATCAAGGGCTTATACAATAAAATTAGAGACACCTTTATAGGGAAGAAATGTGTTACTGCATTATATTGAATGAAAGTGGAGAATAAAACCCATGCATTGATGTTGCAAGGTCCCTTCCAATGGCCCTTTTCTTCAACACACACACCTTTGATCTAATGATTTTTATGAAGAGCATTCACAACCTGATTATGAAAGCTAAACAAAGCTATCACAAGTACAATCTTCAACATAATTCTTCATGCATAAGCAAGCCTAGCCTTTCCCATGAGAGATCCCTTTTTATATAGGGTGAAAGAGGGATGAATGAGGAGATTAGGATGATCCCACTAAATCAAATAAGTGAGTAATATACAAACCAATCGGAGGCCACCTCATCTTCTAGAAGATTCCCTTCTAGAAATTTCGTGAATTTCACCTTTTCTTCTTGTTTGAGAATTGTCACACCCTATGCACAAGTATCCCGCGACGATGCCACAATATATTTTTCGTGCAACATGCGATGATCAAGCATCATCGCACCCCAAGCATTTAGTAGGGTGCGACGATCTCCTTTGATATGGTTTTTAAGGAAAGAAAGATGATCCACTTTTCTCATGGAAAAAGTCTCATTTAGTATCTTCGGGGAACATAGAATTGAGTTATGCACATATCGTCATTTGATCGTAGGGGTGACCAAAATAATGTGTAACACAATTCCCCCCAAAGTATGAAGTTGGAACCAGTGACAACTGAAATACTTTGTAGAATGTGTGTGTCGAAAACAAGGAGCACATAGATCGAGAACCTGTAAACAATCAAGCATCTGCATAATAATATACCATCTTATGAGGTAGGCATTCCCATACTCAGACTACAAGTGACTCTAATAATAAGTGACAAGTGATTCATGGCCACAAAACATACATTGTGGATCCATGTCATCATGATTCAACATATCCACATGAAATACACTGTGGATCTATGCTCTAAGAATTCAAATTTGGACATAGCCACTAGACATACACAATGGATATATGTGTTAGTACATACTTATCAATACTTTATCACAACCTGGACTGATATGGTGAGATCCAAGGTCTTCATTTCCATCATCCCGAAATACGAATCTATCCATGTGATTACACGTCTCGAAGTCGAACATGGTTGAAACCACTTGATTACTGGTCATTAATGGATACCATTAACAAGTGCGAGGGAAATCACCATTGATGTCAATGACTCCCAAGGTACTCTAGTACAATCCAACGAATGCGAATAAATGAATTGAAGTCGAACACTTGATGGAATCTTCCAATCAGGGGTCAATGATGTGAACCCACTGTTGAAAGAGAGGAAACCTTCCATTGAGGCATGCAGGCTCCAAGGTACTAAATGATTTCTAAGTATAATTCTTGGATAATGAGTTGAATTTGACATGAATAGACTCATCACAGGAGGGCCTTAATGTATCCCCCATCAATGACACGAAATACGTAACAACTTTGAAGTAGATTGGAGTATAAAGTGATACCGGACTTAATCAGGGAAGGCTGACATGGTAGGATTTTAAAGACTGGAGATGGATGACTCGATAGAAGGCTTGTTTAGGTTGTAATTCTCTTGAACATATGAATGATACGAAAATTGTCTTGGCAGAACTGACTCAAGGAGGACCCAACATATGGACTTTTAGATGGTAAAACGAGAGACAAGTGGATTTCCCAAACCGGATACAATGATGAAGAGGGGTGTCATGTTCAAGCGTGACTTACTTCCACTAACACAGATACAGATATAAATTTATTTTCCGATTCCCCCCCACCATTTCTGGCGAGTACTTCTTTATTTTTACGGAATATTGAGGAGGATAACATATGCTTTCAATGTAAGTTCATCCTTTGGATGAGTCCCTCATAGTATTTTTAACGAAACCTAGGGAGGAGTGGTTCGGTCCCATATGGTCCTTTCGATGATTATTTTACGAGTCCAAAGAAATAAAACTCAGGGGTTTTTCATGTTTAGAGAGTCTGAAAAACACTTAAAGAAAACTCCAAAATGTCCTTTTACAAGCGTGAAAAGAACAAGGTCTCTCATCTGAAAAACACTTAAAGAAAAAGAGATAATCTACCGCTCATCAGACGTTTTCTTCAAATACTTTTACGAGTGTGAAAAGAACAAGGTCGCTTGGCTATCTTTTCATGTTTAAGGAGATTGAAAAGAACTTAAAGGATACTCCATAGGGTTCATTTTTCATATTACCATTACGAGTATGAAAAAAGTGATAAAATGTTACTCAATTACATTCTCATAGTTTCATGAGCGTGAGAAAGAATTAAGACCATGCTCAGAGTTTTTCCTGAAAAACCCTAAAAGTATATGTAGATAATAAAAGCACGCCAAAATGACCAAGAAGGAAGGATCCATATCAAAAGTCCATTCCTCATATATCTCAACCTGCAATAGAGACACTTTGCAAAGTTCATTAGGTTTAGGGCATAGGTAAAAATGTTTAAAAATTAATTTAATTTGAAATTAAAATGGTAAAAAGTGAATAATAGGTCAAAATAGTTTATTTACCATTTCATTTGCATTTTCACCTAACTAGCGCCAAACNCCCTTTTTCCTTCGATTTTAAAGTGACGATTCCAGAGCGCTCGATGGATGATTTCTTGAGCTCCTTCTGTCAAGTAGATATTATTCTTCCCCTCTCTCTTTTCATGGTTGAACTTTTCATTTTTAATGGTTCAATTTTGAGTTATGGGCAATTTTTTAGGGGTTATTGCACTTTGAGATCGTCGTAGGCCCAGCCTATCATGAATTGTGATAATCCCAAATCTCCATAGGGGTTATACAACTAGGGTGTGATGACGCCGCACTGTGGAAAAGAGAGCCCTTGTGACGACCACAACTCAAAATTTAAAAAGAGAAATAGAGCTAGGAAAACTTCCAACTTTGAAATTTTGATGACTCTAATCATCTTTTAATGTTGTTTGGCAGGTTTTCATTAGCCATTATGCTCGAGTGGAGGGAACGTCAGCATGAGGAAGAGGATTAATTTGATGGGAATGACCTGGGCACTGTCATGGAACTCCGAGAGTGTGTCTTTCTCAATTTTTTCAAAGTTCAGGGCATGAGATCCCAATTGAGGCTATTGGAGTACCTAGTCCACATGTGGGATGTCAATGAACAAGATTTTCATGTGGGTGTGCATACACTCACCTTAGTGATTGATGAAATTTAATTCTTAACTAGGTTATCTTGTCGAGGCTCCCGAGTGTCACTATCGGGAAGAAGAGGTGGTGTAGAACCCATGGATTATTACATAGCACATCACTACATACCAGGTACAGAGAAGCATAGTGGCAAAGTTGACATAAAGGATGTTCAGGATTTTCCTTTGAGAACTATCCTCTACACTATCACTTAGATGACAGGGAGTGCGACTCCTCACATGGATTTACAAATCCATTTTCAATATGATATAAAGTGTATGGAGCCCTGAGTTTTCAATTGGTGTGAGGGTCTTCTAAAAAACTTGAAGAAAAAATTGACAAAGTGTAGGAATGGTCGATTGAAATAAATCCGGGTATGGATCTATTTTGGTATCCTTCTTCCTAGAGAGGGTCCCCGTTTTGTGCCTAAAACATGTGGAATGGGGAATACATGCTCCACAAGATCCTTGAATGAAAATATGGGTACATTTGATGGCCCGTCATGGTGGCGTGCCAATCATCACATATGATAAAGCTTTCTTCCAGTGGATGAGGGATCAACTTGTTATGGTTGAGGACTATGTATATGCCAGGACTGAATTCCATGGAGACCTTGAATTGGCATTACCTGAGGGTTCTCAGTGGGGAGAGATAGGTAAAAATATTTTTCTCATTATATGTTGTTTTTGGTATTTTAATTATAAAATGTTTTTTGTTATTTATCCGAGACTAAACAAGTGCTCTCAACAATGCAGATGTGGCACCTTTTCTGCCTCCAGGATCATCTCCTATTTAGAGACATGGAGAGATAGGCGCTGTGGTGGGTCGAGGGGTGGATTCTGAGGATCTCGAGGAGATCGAACAAAACCTTGAGGGATTGACCATGAACATACCTGACATCACTGTGGACGAGTTACCTCAGCGCTACTAATTCCATACAGTTGGCGTATCAACATCCATTAGTTGACTGCTCTATCAAGTGGCATAGGAAGTCGTTTTTCATAGAGAGCAACATCCTTGATGCTTATGTATATGGAGCCATGAGCTTCACCATTTTGACATTCTGGTCTCAGGACAAACAATTTTTTGTAACTTTTGACGTTATAATATAAAGTTCCTACCGACTTATTTGTCTTTTAAATGTGTTTTTGGATTTATAAATGGCACAAATGTCTGTCTAAAACACAATTATCCAATGCCTCTGCTAATTTTTTTAGACATCTAGAAATATGTTGATATTCAATATAATCAAAATGTCTTTCCAAGAGTTGAATTCTCAAGCATACCCATAACAATGTAGGACTTTGGATGGAATAAACGTTACTCAATTGCAGCACCACTAGTTGCGAATCAAGACGTAAAATAAGATGACAGATGCCAAATTAGATGGCTTCAGTTAATAACTCGATAACTGCATTGTGTTCGACGATATTATTAGTTGCACGACCAAGGAAAACACTGTGTAGACTGATCAACTCATTCGTAGGTGCATATATTTCCCATGCATTAGATGCTAGGTTTTGAGTACTGTGACTAGCACCATCAACAAAGCTAATATAGGGTAGCGAGGATGCTGACATCTGGAAACCAAGCACAAGGTAAGGTAAGCGACTTAAAAGCGGAACAAGAAATGAAAAAATCACACACTAGAGTATGATACACTAAAATACAAAGCACCCATGCAAAAAATATTTTAAGCATAATACTTCTTCAAGTAAATCCCATTTTTGGGTTCACCCAAAGGAATTCCATCATAATCCACCAACTCATAAGCCCCTTTTCCCAACACTCGTTTAACGATATAAGGGCCACACCACATGGGCTCGAATTTATCGACCCCTAATAAGTCACGATCTTGTTTGTAAAGGAGAACTAAATCACCCTAAGAAAAAACACGTGGTTTGAAATTCTTGTCATATTGAGCTTTGACACGTTTCTTCTGGGTTTCTATGACTAATGTAGTTTCACAACGAGTCTCATCTAATTGCATCAAATACAAGAGACATTCTTCTTCGACTGAGGTGTTAGGGAGAAGTTCGACAACTAGTTTCAAAGATAGGATTTCACATTCAATAATTTCAATACCATATACTAATTGGAAAGGTGTGAACCCTATGGCAGATTTAACGGATGTCTGATAGGCTCATAATGCCTAAAAGATCATTGTGTGCCATCTTGACTTGTGAATTCCTACCATCTGTCGAAGCATAGTAGTTAGAACTTTGTTGATTGCTTCAACCTAGCCATTGACCTATGAATAATAAGGGGCTAAGTTTTCATGTCGAAGACCCAACTTATCGGTAAGTTCAAACATCATGAAATTGAAAAAATGGCTACCATGGTCAGTCACGATGGCTTGAGGGACACCAAACCTAGTGACAATATGATTGAATATGAAAAATGCTGCATTTTTCTTGGTATTATCAAATGTAGGCATCGCCTTGACCCATTTAGTGAAATAATCCACAACTATGATAATGTATCCATGCTCCTCGACCGAGTGAGGGTTACATGTCATAAAGTTAATTCCACATTTAGAGAATGGACCAACAAAAACTACAGGGTAAAGAGGAGTATGATGTGATCGAATCTTATTGTTATACGTTTGACAAGCATGGCATTTCTTAACAGTAGTAATGCAATCCTTAAACAATGAAGGCCAGAAGTAACCAACTCATAAGATATTTTGGCTAGTGGCATACCCAGACATATGACCACCACATGCTCCAGAATGTCAGTCATTTAAATCTTTCTCATATTCATCATAGGTTAGACATCGTCGAAATATGAAATCAATACCATGACGGTAAAGGGTATCACCGAGGATGATGTATTGACGGGCTTGATACCGAATGCGAGACAATCTACATGAGAAAGATTAGGTCGAAAAGTTTGGTTTTGGAGATAAATGATAATGTATCCATACCAAATGTCATCTAAACTGATTAGAAAGAGAGACTCATCAGGAAAAGAATCCTCTACCACAGTTTCTGTCTTAGTGGAGGGAAGGTCACATATCAATTCAGAAAAAAACCAAATATTTCTTTGACTTGGCTCGCTCAAACTCCAAATCAAACTACTGGAGAATCACTATCCATTTGGAGTATTTCCCCCCAAATTTTTTTCGTGTAAGGTTATGTTGCATAGGGTTCCAATGTGAAATAATGGTGGTTTTGCATAATAAGATATAATGACGAAAATGTTGAACAACTTGAACAATCGCCAAGGCCGATTTCTCCACATGCATATATTCAGTTTCAGTGATCATGAGACTCTGAATCAAATAGTAAATAACATGTTAATCATGAAAATCATCCTCTTGGACTAGAACCATGGCTATGGAAGAGTCTGAAGCAACCAAGTATAAGAAATAATATCGACTATAATGAGGGGGAAATAAGAGTGGTGTACGAGTTAAGGCAAGTTTCAAAGCTTCAAAGTCTTTGTTGGCAGAGTCATCCCATACAAAATTGTGACCCTTCTTAAGAAGTTGAGTGAAAAATTTTGTTAGTTCGACATAATTGGGAATGAATTGATGTAAAAAGTTTGCCTTCCCTTGCAAACTTTCTAGTTGGTGTAAGGTATAAGGAGGAGGAAAATTGAGAATAGCTTCAACCTTCAAAGGATCTACCCTAATCCCATGTGTAGAAAAGATAAATCCAAGAAGTCGTCCAAACTCCACACAAAAAATGCATTTGTGTGGATTCAATCGTATGCGATAATATCTACAACATAGGAAAATGGCTCGTAAGTGTGTCAGGTGATCTTGGTGATGCATGGAATGCACCGGTAAGTCATCGAGATAAGGTTGTACAATGTGCTTAATATCATGAAAATCATAATACATAGTACATTGAAAAGTCGCAACAACATTCTTAATACCAAAAGGAAGTTTATGGTATGCGAAAGTACCCCATGGGAAAATAAAATCAGTCTTATGTTGATCCGCAGGTAAAATATTGATTTGATTATAGCCGGAGAATCAATCCATCAAAGAGAATATTTCACTCCCGAAAAAATCGTCAACGATTTGGTCAACGAAAGGGGTTGGATAATTATCTTTGGGACAAGCCTTGTTGATATCCCTATAATCAACAAAAACATGGATCGTGCCTTGTTTCTTCATAACTGGAACAAGATTGGACACCAATCAGTCAATTTTACAGGGTAGAAAAAACCGAATTTAAGAAGTTTTTCAACTTCGAGTTTGATCGCAACAACTTTACGTGGATGGACTGGGTGAAGTATTTTTCGAACAGGTTTAACATCCATGTATGTATTAATTTCATGTACAACAATATCTGGATCAATTCCAAGCATTTCTTCGTAACTCCATGTAAAAACGTCACAAAATTATGGGAAAAGAGCCTTGTAAGTTCAGATCTCCTCAGGAGAACATGAGGCACCGATATGAACATTTTCCACGATTCGAGGCTTAATCGAAATATCTAGAGAAATGGTAGGTGAAATAAATCCCAAGTTCCCTTCATACAAAACATCTCGTATTGGTTCAGAAACTGGGGGAATAGTAACGACTATAGACAGATTCAAAATCCGTTGGTAACTCTCTATAGTCTCAGGTTCCAGGAAGAGGATAGAACGATGATGCCCATGATCCCATATGAGCCACGATTCATAACATCAACCCCAAAAATGGTCCTTTAAATCCCACAGGGTCATGCACAATGCTCCCAAAACAAAACTCATATCCATCATTAAATCAAACCACCGTTCAATGCAACCTATTTTAATTTCATTCTGAGAAGTATTATTCAATTTGAGTATCAGAAATTTCAAACACATGTGCCTTCGCAAACAATAAAACATGACGATTTAACCAAGATAAATAACATTTGTTTTCGGGAACACAAGCTTCAACATATTGTAACTTCCAATGAATAGGTGAGTACATGACTCTTTCTGCAATTTCCAAGCAAGAGACCAATTAAACCCATGCCCCAATAGCCGAGCAAGAACAATATTCTCATCAAACCCAAGCTGGAGTAAGAAACACTTTCACTATAATGCGTAGGGTTTGATATATATCAATGATAGTCAGAGGTAGAGACAACGGGGAAAATTAAATAGAGGGTTTGGCGGTTGCATAACATGGAAATCTCACTCCACAGGTGCTTTTCATTATTATAATCGATCATGGATAATATAACAATAATTCACAACATTGCTATTAACTTCATGAGCTTCATATAAATAGACTGTAACTTCCAAAGAATAAGTGAACCCAACACTTCCTTCATCACAACATAACAAGTGATCAATTAAAACCTGTGCCCAAACCAAAATATCACAAATAGTGCTCCCACCAAAATCTGGGTAAGAAATGTCCTCATATTTGCATAAGGTTCACCACACAACAATGACAATGAGGTCATAAGAAGGCAAGCTAATAACTAAGGGTTTGGCTAGGACAAGGCACATAAGGTTTTAGTCCTTCATCATATTTCACTAAAACATTCATAGGGAAGTGACCAAGGCATGGCATATTAACCACTAAACCATAACTCAAAAGGTCGATGGGGTGTACAAATAACCCACAGAAAGGAAGCAGTGAGGATTTACGAATAGGGAAAACTCAAAACACGAACCAGAGGTAGGGCAGGCCCGAGGTTCCAAACTTAATTATTTTCCATAACAAATAAATGCGAATATTCATACACAGTAAAATACACCACGTTATTCCTTGAACACCATGGCTCAAATACAACCACCACATGAAGCAAAACCTTGCAAATAACCAATACACAGTCCAAAATATTTCATAACAACTTGAGAAATACATAGACCACGAGAAACCAGTGTGAACATTTTGATTTAAGGGCAAAGAAAATTTCATGGATGGAGAAGTAAGAAAACCCCATACCTGTAAAAGATTGCGTAAGGAGAAAAAACCAGGGTTGTATACTTCCTCCATGACCAAGCAAGGCGGAGAAGTAACAACTAACAAAGAAACATGAAAGAATGACTAGGGTGGTGGGCTTGAGGTGAGTTTGAATGACGTGCATTTATTGCATGTCACTTCTTCCTTCATATTTTCATTCATGGCTTAGTATGAGCCAAGCTCACTAGCCACCTCACCATACCATTAAATTCAAAACCATTAATACAACACAATATTCCAAACTTGCCATGTTACAATTTGCAAAGTGCGTGATATTCCAAAGTTCTCCACCCCTTGCCACTATCCATATTTCTCATATGACAACTTGCTATAAGGAACACAACCAAATTGCAATTCAAACCAATGTGCATAACAATAGTAGCAAGGGTAGAGGTGATCACCCAACTTTTCTATGGACAATATCAAAATTAAAACTGGAGTGTAATTATTTCATCCAAAAGGCAACTTATTCATATTTCACGAGAGATAATCGAGACCATATTGTTCATTGTTTTAATCACCTTGCCCACAACATATTATCATACTCATTTTAACCATGGTTTGAAGCAAATGAGCTATAGAACCTGCGTCGCAACCAATGCATAGGCAAACAAAATATAAGTGTCGCTTCTCCATTATAGTGCCATAAGTTAAACAAGGGGTCCCACCTACTAGTATATTATTAATATATTTAAATAATAAATCTTGGCAATCATTTGTGAGCATAGTATCCAACGTTGCGCTTTCAAGTGTAAAAAAACTGACGACTCCACAAGGAAATCTGTTTCCAACAGATTAAGAACTCATAATGTCTAGTTTCACAGACTGGTGAATCATAGATCAAATAATTATTTACTAGAATGATTATGCAACATGAGGAGTGAGGCGGTTTAAGGGAAAAAATTATCCGGGACTTTGGGAATAACTCATGAAATTTTTTACGTATGAGGGAGTTTGGTCCTGTATGCATAACATTTGATCGATCACATAAATTTTTGGTATTCTCTTTTGAATCTTGGGATGGAGGGAAGAAGGGGACAACAGAAAGTAGGGATGAAAATCAATTCATCTATCTAACAACAATACTAGAAGTATAAAGAAATTTCAGTGATGTATACAAGGAGGACATCATGATAGTTGTATAACTTAGTTGTTATTGATCAACAATACTTACAGAATAGCATCATTGTGGAGAAACTAATCCAAAGTTTATTTCTGATAAACAAAAGGAAAACAACCAAAGAAAAAAGAACAGAAATGAAAACAACAGAAAAAAAAAGGCATAATTAAAACAACACAAAATGAATCACTCACAAGCAAAGCCAAAACAATGAAACATAAAACTATAATTCAACAATGACTTCCATGCAACGTTTATCTTTCAAGATGGTTCCACATAATGTTTCAAGTGGGAATCGTTGGTACTATAGGAAAACAATCGTTCTTCCAAGTCTTTTAGAAGATAAGAATTTGCACCCAGGACAAAAGTGATTTTGAAAGGACCTAGCCATAATTTCTGAAACTTCTAATGTTTTCCTCTATCAGCATGGGCCGAGTCCCAAAGCATTACTTTCTCATTTACTTTAAATTTGACAGCTTTTGTGCTTTTGTTGAAATATTTCTTCACAGTTTGTTGTCTTGTCTTTATGTTTTCCAAGGAAAACATTCTTTGTTCCTCTAAAGCTAACAATGCATTTATCCTTTGAGGGACATTGGAAGAATTTAATTCTTCTATCTATAGCATTATCCGTAGAGAAGAAAGTTCCAGTTCAGTAGGCAAAATATCTTCTTGACCATAGACAAGCTGAAAGGGAGTGCAACCTGTGCTTACCTTGGTAGTAGTGCGATCTTCCCAAAGAGCGTAAGTGAGGAGGGTGTGCCATTGACAAGGCTTATCCTTGATGAGCCTCTTTATGATCCTAACAAGATTTTTGTTAGTAGACTCAGCTTTCCCATTTCCTTGAGGGTAATAAGATGACGAGGTGAAATGTTTGACCCCCAATTTAGCTAAAAACTGAGTCAATTTAGCAGAAATGAAAGCGGGACCATTGTTTGTAATAATCTCTAAAGGAATGCCAAATCTAGAGAAAATATTAGTTTCCAAGAAAGAAATTACATGTTCATCCTGTGAGTGTATAAGGGGGACAACTTCAATCCACTTAGTGAAATAATCAATGGATTTTAAGATAAAAACCTGCCCTGCTGAAGACAAAGGATTTATGGGACCAAAAAAATATAGACCCCATTTGGAAAAAGGAAAATTAGGGAGGATAGGTTGCAAGATCATAGAATAAATACATTCTTTCCCAGCAAACATTTGGCACTTTTCACAAGATCTTGAGAAGTTATAAGAATCTCAAAAAATTGAAGGCAAATAATAACCTTTTCTGATGATTTTAAAAGCAGTAGTTTTAGCAGAAAAGTGGCCACCAACGTGAATAACAAAATCTGAAGATCCACGAGTTTCCTGTAACAATTTCCATGCTTCCTCATTATTCACACATCGAAGTAATATACCATTGGCAAACCTCCTGAACAAAAATCCTTGTAAAATAATATATCTGGAACATTCAAGATGGAGCCTTCTCCTTTGATGAGTATATAAGTCATCTGGGCATTTATGATATTGTAAGTAATACACCAGATTTTTATACCAAGGATGTTCAACTATAGAAAGGGTTTGACTCTCAATATAAAATAGTGTTGAAAGAGTATTATCCTGATCGTCGATTTCTTCACTTGCTTCAGCATGTTGAGCTAAGTGAAGGGATAAGTCTCGTCCCTTAATTGTTTACGAAGTCATGATGGTTAAATCATGCTCCTAGATTTTGGCAAGCCAATGTGCAAGCTTTCCTGAAAGATACGTTTGTGAAAGAAAAGACTTGACAACAGACAAAGGGGCTTTTACCTGTGTGTGCTTGCCTAGGATAAAGTGGCAAAATTTCTCCACAACTTTAACAAGAGAAAAAGCATGTTTTTCGATATAAGAATACTTGAATTCATCATCTGATAAGATTTGACTCATGTAAGCTACTGGTTTTTCATCATTCTGGTTATCACATTGTAAGAGAATAACATAAACTACTTCTTCAATGGCATTAGTGTGTATGATAAAATCTTTTTCAAAGTCTAGTTTCGCCAAAATTGGTGTGGAACTAATTGCCTTATTAATCTTTATGAAAACATTTTTGATGTCTTCATTCCAAGAAAAGGAGCGATCTTGCTTTAGAATATTATGAATTGGTTTGAACATTAAATCAAAATCATGAATAAATCTACAGACAAAGTTGATAATGCCCATAAAGGCTTGAAACTCCTTTTTGGAAGCGGGGGCAGGAAGATTCATAATAGAAACAATCCTTTCAGGATCTATGCTTATTCCTGAATCAGAGACAATATGTCCAAGGAGATTTCCCTTGGTAACGCCAAAAATAGATTTAGAAGGATTTAAAGAAACACTGAAATTTCTGCATTGCATGGGAACCTTTCTAAGATGACCAAAATTCTCTAATCGATTCTTTGAATAAACAATCAAGTCATCCAGATAAACCTAGATAATCTTACTGATCAAATCGTCAAAATCTATTTGCATAGCTCTTTGGAAAGTGGAACCTGCATTAGACAAGCCAAAAGGTATGTGTTCATAAGTAAATGTGCCCCAACATGTAGTAAAAGTCGTTTTGTATTTGTCAGCCCTTTTTACTTTAATCTGAATGTAACCGGAGAAACCATCAAGTAAGGACATCATTTGCGACCCTGCAACGTTGCAAAATCATTTACATATTAGGGAGAGGAAAATGATCTTTAATGCTTTCTCTATTTAATGCGCAAAAATCAACTCATAATCGAATCTGATCAATCGTTTTCCCAACAATAACCAAGTTTGAGACCCACTCAGAATATTTAACTAGAAATATTATACCATCTTTCAAAATCTTTTCCACCTCTTTTCTAATTGTAGCCTCAAGTGTGGGGTTAATGGGTCTTTGTTTTTGCCTCACTGGTTTTATCCCTTCCTTGATAGGAATGGCATGTTTTTAAGAGCAGGATCAAAACCATGAAGATCCTCATATGACCATGCAAAAACATCTTGAAATTCACTTCGTAGTTATGCAATTTTTTCCTTTTCTTCGTCGGAACATTGGGCACCTAGTTTAACCATCTTTGGAGATTCAAAGGTCCTGAGGTTCAAGGAAATGGTATCACCCACCTTCCTTTTTGACTCCTCTTCCTTACGCGTGTCTTTGTTTCTCACATCACTCAATGAAAATGAACTTTCAAGAGGAGTCAAGACCTTTGGAAATTTGTCATCTTCAATAGATATGATTTCCTTAGGTTTAAATGGTTCATTTTGTATGAAAGAACATATTCTCTCATCATTAGGGAAAACCTGCCATGATTCTACATTATCTGGAATGTGAGGACGATATAAATATTGAAAAGTACAATTAGGCCTTTGAGGTATAAGTTTCTAAGTAGGAGATGCCACAAATACAACTAATCTATCAACCATTGAATTAAGTTCCCTCTTAACATGAGTAATGTTAAATGATAGCAGATTTGAGATAAGCACCCAAACAACTTGGGTATAGCGTTTCATCAACTTATTGATAGGAGAGTAGATTTTACGCACAAGGTTTACAACAAGTTCAGAATCACCAAAAACTATAAGGTGGCTACAACCAAGGTTATAATCATTTTCGATGCCTAGCAGTAAGGCTTCGAATTCAATGAGATTATTTGTGCAAGCAAACTCTAATCTATAATAAAAGTTGTGAATCTTGCCTACATGAGAGTATAAGATAATGCCAGCTCCATTTCCTTCGCTTGAGCTTGATCCATCGAAATGCATGTGCCACATGACGTCCTCTAAATCAATTTGTTCTAAAGTTGTGTCACCCTCATAGACAAAGATAGAGTATACCCCCAAGTCTTCCTCAAGATAGTTTACATTCGGTTGAGGAATGCTCTCTTTTTATGGTGAAATTATCCCTTCTCTTAGGACTATGATATTCTTTCCATTCCGGGGAACGGATAAATGTGTCCCATCAAGTGAAAGATATCCACTTGTTAGGGCTTGCCAGTATCTTCCTAGGATAATAGAATATTTTCTTATTGGCATGTCAA
Organism: Picea engelmannii; assembly: GCA_009831015.1. Taxonomy (NCBI): domain Eukaryota; kingdom Viridiplantae; phylum Streptophyta; class Pinopsida; order Pinales; family Pinaceae; genus Picea; species Picea engelmannii. The sequence continues at coordinate 499,285 of ML785583.1, forward strand.
TTACTTGGATGCTAAGGGTTGTCCTTATTTCGGGATGCACACATAGAAATAAAGTTACATCTTTGATTTCTCCTATTGTCGACTATTACAGACTGTTATAGGAGAGCATGCTTCTAGAATTTTCATTGGTACATGATAAGCCTAGCTCTTCCATAATGATTTTTGACATTACACTTGGACCCGAACTGCCATCAATTAGGCAACAATGGGCTACCTTGTCCATAATTTGTACACAAATGAAAAATGGAGGTTTTTTTTACAGGGTGTCTAAAATTATTTACACCTATTTTATTTACAGTGGAATCCTCTTCTTTTGCCTCTTCAGAAATATTGGCTATGGTGGAAGCTTTTCCTTCCATAAAATTCTTGAGATGCTTTTTTTGTTCAGGGAAAAAAACCATGTCCAAAAGAGTAGCATCGACCTTGATATTAGCCAATTGGTTAAGAATGTTATACTTGGAAGAGGGAAGAAGGGAGGGAACTCCTTGACTCTCAAGAACCTTGACAGGTTTTTCATTAGTACCTTGTGAAGATGAGGCTGTAGTCGAAGAGGCACGATGAGGGTCATACTTTCCTTTAGGAGCATAAGATTTATTCCTAGTATTTATAATCATGAAATTTTTTGGTTCTTCCCAATCTAGAACAACAATAGTGGATTTAGGATTATTGCTAAATATTTTATCTCTGGCACTCTTCTTAACCTCACAAGTAATTTCTTCATGATTTTCCTCATAGAAGTTACACCAATTGCGAGACGTGATGGCTTTGGGCTGAAAGTGTTTTTCATTGGAATTCCTAAAAGGTGTCGAGGAAGAAGATGATGCCCCAGGATTAAGTGAGGGAGAACTCCATTTTTGTTCATATCTTATCATTTGGTTGTTCATATATTGTACAAGTTGTAAGAGGGAAGACATATCTGTTTGTTTGACTGATTCTCCTTTGGGGAGACCTGTTCTTTCAAGTTGTTCTTCGTACTCTAGGAAAGTGTGGAGAGCAGAGCCAAGATTTTCAATAGCCTTTTCTTCGAGCCTATGATGATAATGAGAGGGAAGTGCATTATATTGATGCACGAAGGCGGCTTGGTTTTTGGAGTGAATTAGTTCAGGGATTTGATTGTACAGTTTGGTGAAGTGAAGGTTAAAGGATTTGATAATTTAGCCATCTTTGTAAGAAATATTGTTATATTCCCTTAACTATTCGACCGAGCTCTTAGGTTTTCTGTAACTGGAATTAAACCAATAAACCAACTCTTCCCAAGTGGAAATGATATTTGGAGGGAGATCAAAGAAATAAATGACTTCTTTCCCTTCAAGGGAGTTGACAAATAAGCGCATGCAAGTATCATTATCGTTAGATCTGATATTGTGACAAGCATTAGAAAATGCCACTAAATGTTAATTTGTAG